>CDFJ01223884.1:854-15641 GCA_000826505.1 Acanthamoeba pearcei
CTCCTTGGCCACATCGTACACGCCCCAGCCCTTGTCCGCATCATATCGCTTCCTGACGTGCGGACGACAGAGCACAGGGAACAGGGTGAGGTCGGTCGTTGGCAGGAAATGGAGACAGGCACCACAGGCAGCATACTTTTCCTCCTTGGGCGGACGATAGGCGAACGCAAAGAGTCCCGTCACCGAGGCTGGTGCGTGCGTGCGCACGGCATCGACGAACTAACAATCACGTGGGAGTGAGCAGGCACTCGAGCCCTGTGAACGGGCCACATAGGGGGGGGGGGATGACGGCGGGTACCAGCTTGCGGGCATCGGTGAAGCAGCCGAAGCCGAGGCGGATGGTGCGCAGGTCCTTGCACCACACGTCCACCAACTGCTCGGAATGCGAGACGGACTGCATGGACGACACGTACTTCTTCTTCTGCCGCAGCTGCGCCGGTATCGCCTTCTTCACCTGGTCACACGCACCACACGCCACCGCACACGCGCGCAGGGGTAAGGGGGGCAGTAGTCGTTCGTCACAGTGACGCAGGCAACTGTGCGTCCGTACCAGTTTTTGGTAGGCTGTCTGTCCGTTGCCCGAGTTTTCAGTGCTGTCACTGTTGGCGCTGATGGGCTCGACTCGGATGATGCTGCAAAGCGGCACCCGGACCTCCTCGTTGCTGCTGCTGCTCGCCCCGTCTTGCCCCTTCACAAACGAATGCGCAACATCGACAATCATGACCAGGGCAGGTCAGGGCATGGCGCAACCAAGTCGGGTGATGTGCGACGCGTAGTACCTGCGCGGCTGAGTCGGGCACGAAGATGAGTTGGTAGTTGGTGATGAGAAGGCACCCGGACACTCGTGACTCCTCCAGCCAATCGGTGTACCTACGATCGCACACGCGAAGGACGTTCCATAGTGAGCTCACAAGGGATCAAGAAGAAGAAGAAGAAAGCTTGGGTGCAGTGTGGCGGTTGGTGGAAACGATGTACCGGGAGGCGTAGTTTTCGCCCCAGATGACCTCCTCGCCGCGCATGAGATAGCTCGGTCGCACGCGCAGCTTGGAGGTGATGCTGTTCATGGGCGTGGGGACGGGCGAGAAGGACACGTGCTCGTCCGAGCGCAGGTTGCCTGCGCCCCCGCCCCGTGGTCGTGTGAGTCACACCATCAGCAGCGTCGACGATGCGCAGAAGGAGCGTGAGGGACCACACGTACGCTCGGACTTGTAGGGCACCAGGACCGCCTGGGAGAGGCCGTTGACATTGGGACACGAGCTGTTGAGGCTGTAGTTGAGGCCGGGCGAAGAGCTCTGCTGCTGCGTGCGGGGCGGCAGAGCGGCGAAGGCTACGCCGCGGCCGCCGGAGGCCTCCGACGCCTCGGGGTGGAAAGCAGCGTTGCCCCGCGACAGGTCGTCCGAGTTGGACTTGAAGTGCCGCGTCGAACCGGGCGCCGGATTGGCAGGTCTGGCTGGGGGCGAAGGGACTGACGGCAGCGGCTTGTTGTCATGCACACGGGCGCGGGTTCGATGAAGCATGTCCTGTGATGTGTGTCATGTCGTGTGTCGTGTGTGTCGTGTGTGTTGCGTGTGTATCGTGTGTGTTGCGTGTGTGTCGTGTGTCGTGTGTGTCGCACCAGCCAGCGTTGCCCAGGTGCAGTGTTAGCAGTGAACGAGCGACCAAGGGAGGTAGCGGCGAGTGTACCGAGGTGCTCTTGTTGAGCGGAGGTCGCGGCGGAGTGCGCGGTGGCGATTGGGATCGGTTGAGCGGCGGCGAAGCAGCCGAGGCGGCAGCCGTGGAATTAGAAGGGGAGGTGGCTGTGGTGGTGGGCGTGGAGAGATAGTCGTAGAAGGAGGGGACAGCCGCAGTCCTGGCTGGTGCCTGCGGCGCCCTGGCACGCGGGGAGAGCGGAGAGGTGGGAGACGCGGATGACGAGGTGGAGGTGGATGGAAGGGCAGGGACGGCGGGCGGGGAGGGCAGAATGAAGGAGCCGCTGACCGCCAGTCGGTCGAATTCTTCGCGCAGCTGGCGCACGATCTGGGTGAGCCCAAACACCCAGTACGATCGCTCCTCTTCTGACTGCGTGAGCGAGTGAGGCGAGTGAGCGCACAGAACGAGAAGCAAGAAGTGTTTCGTTGCTGCAAGCTTGAAGCCAAAGAAAGAGAGGGGCCTACCAGTGTGGTGAGGTAGAACTCTCGCTCTCGGCCTTCCTTCTGCGCGACGATGCAGAATGCAAACTCGTCCTACGCGAACACGCACGCGTCAGGGTGGTTGCGATCGACGCGAGCTCACAGAGATGCACACAGCACACACCTTGCGCTTGGTGTTGAAGGAGAAGATGCGGCTGGTTTGGAGGAGGTCGATGAAGCCCTTGGGCGTGTTGGCGGTGTTGGAGACGTAGTAGAAGAGCTTCTTGCCCTTGAGGATGAACCATCGCTTCTTCCACGACTTTATGGCGCCCTTCTCGCCTCTCTTGCGCAACCAGCCCTCCAGCCGCAGCTGCAACTCTGCTCCCTGCTGGCTACTGTCCTCCCGTTCCATCTTCACCTCTGCAAAATTGGTAATAAATAAAAATGGCAAATAAGAATAAATAATAAAGAATAAATAATAAACAAATAATTATTAGCGAAAGGATAATAGTAGATAAATAATTGTTTGCGAAAGGCAACATTAGATTGAAATCTCCAACGATGGTTGTGATCTTTTTGAGACTCAAAGAAGTCAGCGGCCTCATCGAGAAGTAAGGACTCCATACCTGCATGCGGTCGCTTTCCTTTTACTCTTTGTGCGCGTCGTGTTGGCTGTGCTATGTGAGTGTGGCGACGAACAACTTCACTTTCCTCTCTGGCTTGCTTGCACAAGCCCCTTATTGCACGGAGTTCCGAAGCGGCAAATTGAGATCCTCGAAGTGGAAGGGAGCTCTCGGCACAGAAGGGCGCCCAAGTCTTGGAGGTAGCGGCGCGCTAACAGGGTTTTCGTTTCCCGTCTTTGATTGTTTACAGCTGCGGCCATCAGGGCCTCTCTCTCTCTCTCTCTCTTTGTGTCTTTTGAAGTCTTGGTCGCTCAGTCGTGTCGCAGAAACTCAGTGATCTTGATCGTGCGGTCCGCTGATGCAGACACCTGGGGGAGGAGAGTGAAGACCATGAGCGCAAGGTAAGATAGAACAATGCTAGAAGTTCTAGATGCCTAAAGGAGCAGTGTGGTTGGGGTGCGAGAGCAGCGCGTACCATCTTTACGTCGTCGAATTGGACTTGTCGCACGGTGGAGGCATGGAAATCGGTCTCGCCCGTGAACGAGCCGAATGTGTGCAGGCACTCGAAGGTGTCCATGTCCCACAGCTGCACGGCAATAATAATAATGGAAGGTAAAGCACAGCGCATAGTGGTCAGTTGCAGATAGGCTGAAGAAACGCGAAGCGCAGATATACCTTGATGGTGTGGTCAAAGGAGCCCGTGACGAGCCGCCGGTCGTCGAATTGCATGCAGTAAATGGCACCTGTGTGCTTGTCCGGGCAATCTTCGTCCGAGACGACAGCCACGCAACGACCCAATTCCAGGTCCCAAACCTAGTTTCGAGGGACAGCGGGGTGAGCTGCATGCCATCACGTGGAGCAGCGTGAGGTGGGAACGCGTACCCGGGCAGTCCTGTCTTCACCTCCGGAGATCAGTCGGTTGTTGTGGTAATACAAACAATAGACCGCGTCAGTGTGTCCTGTCAGCGTGTCCCGACTTCGCATCGTCCGCAAGTCCCAAAGTTTGATTGTCCTGCCAAGCAAAGTTTGGTCGGGTCCGCACGTGAGTTCAAATTTCGTGAAAGGCAGGTGGCTCATAGACAGACCGGTCAGCACTTCCAGACATGAGCAAATCATCCTCAAAGTGGAGGCAGGACAGGCCGCGTTCGTGCCCCACGAGTGTATTGAAGCATTTGCCCGATCTGGGGGTCGAGGAGCAGGTCAGAACGGCGGATCGGTGAACATATTAGAAATGGAGTCGAGAGGAGACGAGGCACAGCAGCACGCGGGGCGTACCTGAAATCCCAGAAGCACATGGTTTTGTCTGCGCTTCCGCTGACAATCTTGTCCTCGTCAAACTGCAGGTACCACACGTTGTCCGTGTGTCCGACCAGCGTGTTCACGCACTTGCCCACGTTCAAATCCCATATTTTCACCGTTTCATCCCTGCGGCGAACAGACGACTTAGTGTACTGAAAGCGTGCGTGCATTCAAAGGTGTAATACCTGCCACCCGTCACGAGTATGTCGTCCTTGAACATTAGGCAGAGCACACGGTCCCTGTGCGCGTTCTGGGTGTCCTCCTTGTTCAAAGCCATGACAGCCTTGATCTCGTCCTTCTCCTCGAGGTTGCGAATGTCCCAGACTGCACGGCTCAGATAAGGTGACGTGTTGCTGAGGCGACTTAGTTTAGAAGACAAAGGCGGACGCACCCTTCACGGTAGCATCGAAGGAGCCGGAGATGATTTTTTCATCGTCGTACTGACAGCAGCACACCTGCGACTCGTGCCCAACCAGAGTGACGACGCGAGAGTAAGCGCCAGTGCGCCAGTCGTCGTCCAGCCGCTTTCTGTACTCGAATACGTCCTTCCAGCTTCTCTTGTGACGCTTCTTCGCCTGCAAGTGGGTGATCCCGATTTGGATGAGTCGAAGAACCGCGCATAGACGAAAGAGTGCATGCGGTGAGTGAGGGTTAGGGTTTGGCGGACGCACTCGTCCGTTGTCCTCCGAGCACTCGTCGTAGTCGTCTGCGGGTGAGTGCGGAGATGCGAGGCTGAGCGATGAACTTTCCCTCTCAAGTCGCGCTGCGTTTCGGGCGCGCCACCTTTTGTCGCAAAGGCCCTTCCACAGGGCCTCGTCCGAGGCAAGGCGGTGCCACTCGCGGTTGACGAGAGCCACCGAGGCCAGGTCTTTCGCGTTGAGGAAGGTCAAGATGTGGAGATTGAGCTCGGGCGGCAAGACGGAAAAGTAGCTGCAGTTGACCGTCGAGCAGGCGCTGCCCATGTGCACCTTCTACGTACACACAGACAACAGTAAACATAGGGTAAACATATGGTAAAAATAGCACTGAAACGCACACCACGTGCAAAATGAAGAGATGTGCGGGGTTGGGTGGCACGAAAGCGACGAGGGCGGCGCCAGAAGGGAAAGGCCGAGCGTTTGAGAATGAGGAGAGAAGCTCGTACGAGGAATGCCTCGAGATGGTTGAGCTCCTGGAGCCTGTGCTTTACTTCTCCCGAGATGCGGTCGAATTGCAGGAGGAGATCTGCCAGGTAGGACGACACGCTGTGGCTCGCCGCCAGCTGATTGAGGCCCTTGATCTCGCTCTCTATGGACTGCACCTTATCCGTCAATTCGTCTCCCCATCTTCGCTTCCTGGTGGCCGGCTCTTGTCCCTCCTTCCCACTATCCCTCTCCTCCCCTGGCTCGCATTCGCTCCTTCTCTCAGAGCTAATCATCATTTAATGTTCCGTTTTTTCGCACACTCCAGAATGCCTCTGCCCGCCGTATCGTGCCCTCTTCTTCCACGATTCAAACGTGAAGGCTATCGATCGTTTGAATTGAATTGAAGAGGCTGGTGCAGAGGCGTGCTGCTGACGGCGAGGGAGATGTTCAGCAGGCCGCCTCATGTCTTGATTTATCCCGCCACCGACTCCGCCGTTTCTGCCGACCAGCACCCAAGAGAAAAGGTGGCGTTGGCTGGAACGGAAGACAAGCTTAGGTGGTCCGGAAAGAGATGATGTTGGCTCTCCGTTCTTCTCGCGCAACGGGAATGCGATCGGCACTGGGGCGGGTGAGCACGCCCGTTTCTGCCAAGGTGCACCCATAACCCTTCTTGCCTCTCTCCGCTCAAATTTACGAATCTCACACCGGAGATGGAGCTAGCCTCTGTGGGGATTGAGCCTGAGCAGGCTCTCGAGCAGCGAGGGCGCGCAGAGCCCGCCAGAGGTGGTGCAGCCGGTGGTTGTGGCGCAGAACGCACCGTACGAGTTTCAGGTGGTGAAGGACCAGCGCTACTCATGGTGTACCTGCGGGCGAAGCGCGAAGCAGGTCCGTAACTCCTTCCGCTTGTCTTGTGGCCTGCCGCAGCTCACCCGCTGCCACTTCGTGTTTTCGCCCTCCACTGCGCAAAACACCATAGCCTCTTTGTGATGGAGCTCACAAGGGGACCGGCCTCAAGCCCCTGCGGATGGTGGCGGAGCAAGACGAAACGCTCTTCCTGTGTGGTTGCAAACACACCTCGTCACCGCCGCACTGCGATGGCACCCACGTCAAGAACGCCGGGTGGTAATGAGGCATCTAGCTCACTCCATTTGTCGCATCGGGCAATCACGGCAACGGACCAACACGACAATGTATCACCACAAACACACCTCTCTCTTACCTCCGTAACTTACACGGCCGGTGTCCAGAGCCCGAGGGTCCGATCTGAAAGAAGAGGGGATGGGCCATGTCAGCGACGTTACTCCCGAGAGCTCCAGCGACTCGCGCAAGTACCTTCCGAGCAGCTTACGATCTTCTCATCCTGGAGAGAGAAAGCGAAAGCATGATCAGCCTACTCTCGCGCGTGTGGTGTGCGATTTTCGCCATTGGCAGATTGGGGCGTACATCGAACTGGAGGTCCCAGATGTAGAGGGAATGGCCGCTGAGCGTGTGGAGCTTCCTGTCCAAAGAACGCATGTCCCACAAGTGGATCTTGGCGTCCTGCCCCGCGCTCGCGAGTCGCACCGAATTGAATTGGATGGCCTGTGGGTGAGGTAAGCATCCGCTGCACACGCACTCGCACCCGCACACGAGAGCAAGGGAGGCGAGTACCTCAACACTGGTGGGTCCGTGGGCAACAAGGATTTGCGGCTTGTCCGGCGCGCGGGTGTCATAAATGCGTAGGTCCCCATCTTGACGATCAATGAGAAGTGAGGAAACGATCAACGGTGGTGTCCTACCCAGAGGGCCTTGTTACCTTCCCCGCCAGTTATGAGGGTGTTAGCCTCCTTGTAGAGACGATAGACGTTGTCGGGATGAGGCAGCACTTTGAGCAACTGCAAGGTCTGCAGGTCCCACACTGAACAAAGGCAGCTCTTTGAGCCGAGCCGAGTTGGACAAGGGCCTGAGATAAGGCGTATGTACTCTTTACAGTGCAGTCCTCGCTGGCGGTGAAAAGACGATCATCTGTGACGTCGAAGGCTACTTTCCTGTACCAGTGCTCTCAACGCTCAGTATTCATCTAGACACACACTCTTAGAGTGTTCCTACCATATGTGGCCTTGGTGCGCTTCGTTCTCGCTGGTCAGCGTCAGCGAGGCATCGCTCCCTTGGTGGCCCTTATTATGCCACTTCCACATGCGTAGCCAGCCGTCGTTCCCTGCGCTGTATGGGTAAAGTAAGATTTTAGCTTACTCTGCAGTGGGAGCAGGGAAGATGGACTGCGCATACCTCACAAGAATCTCATCGTCAAACTGGACGGACTGGGTGATCCCGGTGCGTATGGTGCAATCGGGTGAAGCACACTGCAGACCATCAGGTGAGTGGCGATGACTGAAAAAAAGTAGGGGGAGGGAGAGCTACCCAATTGCTCATGAGTGCCGACTTTCGCCAGACAGAGCTGAGCTCTCCTCTGGGACATGTCACCACGTAGTCGTCGTCCGTGTACAAGCAGATGACGTATTCGCCTGAAAAGGAAAGCGGATTGATCAGCAACATCAATGACCAGTGCAGGGTCCACTACGCTACCTTCCTTGTGAGCTGCCCATTTCCTCGCAATCCCTCCAGCCTGGTTGAGGTCACGCAGATAGAGCTGCAACAAGAGAAAGGGGGGGGGGTAAGAACCATCAAGGTAAGGACTTGTGCTGGTTAGCCGTGGTGACGTACCTCGCCAGAAGAGGCTCCACACCACAGGAGGTTGTCTTCGCCGAACTGAGGACGCATTAGCACAGCACTCCACATGTAAGGGCACTGGGGAGGGTGAGCAAGGCCTTGGACAGGCAGCGGCGCACCTGCAGGCACACAATGGAGCAGTGCTTGTGGACGAGCCGCTTGTGCGTGAATGGACCTTTCTTCCACCTCTCCTCTACGCGATGCCTTTGACCGTACAGGTCTTTGGCACTCACCACGACCTCATCTTGCGGCCGGCCACCAGCGGTGGCTCCGTCTTTTGCGCCTTCGTCTTCATCAGGCCTGGCTCGCTTGCGCCTGCACAGACGCGGAACGAAAATGAGTCATCATCAGGATGTATGGGGGTGAAGGGGAGGGCGACTTGGCATCATCTGCACATGTGTGAGTTGCTGCCCTCTTGGTTGAGCGACCCACTTGAAGAGGCCGAGGGGGCTCCCTCCAGGTACGCTCATAGAGCCAACGCCACAATGACTGCATGGAGAGCGAGGGTGGCGAAAGTGTGAGCTCCATTACCCACTCAGGCCTGAGTGCAGGAGAGTGCTGCTGCGTTTAGCGGGGGGGGGTACGTTGTCTTGAGCAAGCTGCCGCCAGTGCCGCGACACCAAGCAGCAGGTGAGCAAATCGGGCACACTGCCCACCCACCCCAGAATAGTCAACTGCAGCTCCTCGGGCAGCGTGCCGAATCCTTCCTCGCTGGCTGTGCTCTCCTGCTCTTCCATCTTTTTTCACTTTAGAAAAATTGATTAAATAAATGTTTATTGTTTCGTTCACCACTGGGCGTTGGTGTTCGTGAGGTCGAGAAGGAGGAACTCCACTCGCTTGTCGTCGTGGTTGGCACCGACGAGTTGCAGCTGTGTGCCCTCCTTGATGAAGGCGCCATCGCCGGGACCGAGCACGACCTCCTCGTCGTTGCCACTGTCGCGCAGGCGGAGCTGGCCGCCGGTCTCGCACACGTGCAGGTAGCCGCACCGTCCCTCGCCGATGTTGTGGGTCACCTGCTCGTCCTTGGCCAGCAGGGACGCGTAGACCTTGACGTCCTGGTTGATGGCGACGGGCGCCTTCGTTGCCTCGTCGTGGGGCTGCTTGGCCAGCTCGTCCTTCGGCGCAACGATCAGGCAGAGCCTGCCCCGCTTCTCCTCATCGGTGAAGTGGACGGTCTGGTAGCTGGGGTCGAGTCCGCTTCGGTTGGGCTTGACCCAGAGCTGGAGGAAGTGGAGAGACTCAGTCTTTGAGTGGTTGTACTCGCTGTGTCGGACGCCGCTGCCGGCCGAGGTGAACTGCACGCCTCCGCCGCTAATCACCTCGCAGTTGCCCAGCGAGTCGCGGTGCTCAATGCTGCCCGAGATCACGTAGCTGAAGATCTCGTAGTTTTGGTGGGGATGAGCACCAAAGCCCTGCACAACGATTAAATGTGTCAGATTTGGTTGGATAATAAAAGAACGAATGGAAGTTTGAGGGCGTACCCGGCCAGGCTTTACTCGGTCCTCGTTGAGCACACGGAGGCTGGACCATCCGTTGAACTGAGGGTCGTCGTAGTCGGCAAAGGAGAAGGTGTGGTAGGTACTGAGCCAGCCGTGGTTGGCATAGCCTCGGTCGAGCGACTCTCTGACCTTGAAATGCTTGGTTGTGCGGGTCGTAGTAGTGGCCATGTTTGCTTGTTGCTTGTTGGAGTGAGTAGAACCCAGCAGCGAGTTGGTCTTTATGGCGCACTACATCGGGAAGGAATGGAACAGAAGATTAGAACAGAACGCGGAAATGTCGGCAGAAAATGATTTTCTTCTTATTTCCACAACAAGAAGCTTCCTGCGCTCCGCCTGGAGATGGATGAGCTGCCAGACGAGCTGGTGGCTCATGTCCTCCACTTCGTCACGTGGCATGAATTGGCCAAGGCCTGTCTTGTGTGCCGGTACATCTCATTTCTTCAGTTTCAGGTCTGCGTTCTTGTAGGACCAACCGGTATGTGCTCAAGGAGGTGGCGTGCCCTTGGCTGGAGTGCCATCTTCTCTGGTCGTGTTCTTGGCTTTGGATCGAATGTCCGGGGCAAGCTCGGGCTCGGTGAGGTACGCACCCATGACGCTTCGTGAGCATCCCACCCTTGCCCATCACCTCACCGGCCATCACCACGTAGTTCTCTCAAATACTGCACGGAGAGATTAGCCCGCAGTCTGTCAAGTCGCCCTTGATGATCACCCGCCTGGTCCCGGCCAAGGTTCTCATTTGCACTGCTACTCCCCTTCGATCTTCCGGCTCACCGCCCTGTTCCAGATCGTGTCTGTGGCTGCGGGCAAGACTCACAGTCTCGCCGTCGCGAGCGATGGCAGAGTATTTACCTTCGGCTCTGCGCTGTACACTACACCCACTCACCCAGTCACGGCTGGGTGTCCTGTCTAACCCAGTCCTCCTCACTCCACCCAGTCACGGCTGCCTCGGAAGTCCTTTGCCTACATCAGTGGTAGCCCCGCACCAGCTCCCTCACGTTGGTCACGTCGTGGCTGCTGCGGCGGGAGTTCATTCGAGCCTCGGTACTCACTCCTCTTTTCGAGTTTAACGTTGTAGCACCGCAAGCCAGCCACGGCCTCACCACGCCTTAGTCCTCACCCGAGAAGGAGAAGTGCACAAGTTCGGATCGTTCGCCGGGAGAGACTTCGTGCACCCGACCAAGGTCGACTTTCCCTCTGGAGTGAAGATTCGTCAAATCAGCGCTGGTACGATCAAGGGCGAGAAGCAGACAAGGCCGAGTACCCATCAGATGGGTGTGCTGATCCCTTGGTCTTTTCTCTTTTCTCTTTCATAGGCTCATCCCACTGGCTCTGCGCTAGCGAGGCGGGCCACGTGTTCTCGTTTGGCACGAACTACGAAAGCCGTGTGGGTCCCCGACCAGAGTCGAAGCTGTACCAGCACAAGCCGAAGCGGGTCCACTTACCCGCCGGTAACTCGTCCTTCCGCCACCGCTCCCCTTTTCATCGGCGTGAGAACGCTCATCCGCACACAACGATCAGGCGAGTTCGCCACAGCCGTCTCGGCGTCCGACCATAGTCTTGTGCTTACCAGTACGTGCGCGCCCAGTCTGGCCGAAGACTAGCACTCTGGTCGGACTCATTGGCCGCGTCCAGGCACCGGCGTCGTCTATGCGTTCGGGCCGAACCTGCACGGGCAGCTTGGGGTCGGATCACACGGCCTCAAGAGCCACCCAACACAGGTGACGACCTACGAAGTAGTTGACGACGATGGACAAGCCGTGACGAGCCTGCAACGACCGGTCGTCGTGCGCGTTTCAGCGGGGCAGTCGTATTCGCTGATGGTGGACGACCAAGGCCGCGTCTTCTTCGCCGGACGATTCAGAGTGGTACTTTACGTGTATTTGTGGCCAATACCTCGGTGGCCGTCTTCCTAACTGACCTGACACCCCACAGCAGCGCGTACCGACCCTTCCAAAGGAGAAGAGCATCATGCTCACGCCCATCCCGCGCCAGCTGACGCTCGCACCGCTCATCGATGACGCTCGGCCGCACGGCGACGCGGAGCAGCCAGCGCGGATCGTAGAGGTCAGCACATCTCCATCGCACTTCATGCTACTCACCGCGGACGGACAGGCCATCTCGGTCGGGCGAATCTGCCCAGCGCCGGTACGCACCCAGGCAGAAGCCCCCCTTCTTTCCCTCAGTGCTGACGTCTCCTCTGCTCCCGGTCTAGACCCCCTCTTTTTCCCAACAACGCGTCTGGCAGCTTCCCCTCGGAGTGCACGCGCGAGCCGTCTGCGCTGGCCCCTCGCACGCCTTCATCCTTCTCTGAGCTGAGTAGTACACGACTCTCAAAATTACACTTTAAACCTGGTGGTAGGAGGGGTACACATTCGCGCGCAAGCAGTCACTACGCGGCCTTCTTGAGTCGCTTGAGACCGTTCGACGGGTCGCGAATGGAGTCGAGGAGAGCGTTGCGGCCGGTCTGGGCGGGCGGCAAGCTTACGGACGGCGGGGGCGGGGGCGGTGGGCCGGCAGCAGGCGGGGGCGGAGCGGCCGGCGCAGCTGGCGCTGGCGGAGGCGCAGGGGCGGCGCGCGTCTGCACGGCCGGGTTTGAGGCCGACATGACGCTGAAGCTGCTCGTGGTACGCTGCGGCCGCTTGAAGGCAGTCACCGGTGACTTGCTCTCCATTTGCCGCTCCTGTCGCGGAGAGACCAGCCCCGAAATCGTAGCGCTCTTGGCCGAGTCCAGATTCGGATCCCTCTCCACTTGCATCGTCCTGCGCCAGCAATGGTTAACGCCATGAGTTTCACCATTCTAAATGAAGTCCAGGCAAGCGCAGCAGCGGTAGTGTTGTTGTTGTTGTTGTTGTTGTTGTTTGGTGGGTACCTCCTCTTGATCTTCTTTTGTATCATCTTGGAGCGGAGGGCGGCCTTCTTCCGGTTCTCGGGGTTGAGCGGGTCGTTGGGGTTGACCACGTTGGTGGGCCCCTCGCCGAAGCCCAGGGCCAGCGCCTTCGTCGCGCTCTCCTGCTGCTCTCGTTTCCGGGGCGACTTCATGTCGGCTAAACAGGGCGGAGACCAATGTAAGGGGACGATGTGATGTTGGAGGCGGCGGTGAGCCAATGCAACGCGAGGTGGTAAACTACGTACCCTCGGCCGCAACGGGTGGTGGGTCCTCCGGCTCGGCTTCGTCTTCTCCCGTTGGTGATGCGCCGCTGACTCCACAGCTGCGTTCGATCATCCTCTTCACGTTCTCTCGCGCGCGCTTAAGCAGGATCTTTTGCTTTTTGTCCAACTGGCACGCCTGCAACCACCACCACCACCCACCGCGGTTACTACGTTTACTGACGACGACAGATTGGCAGTCGCCCATTGGAAGCGCACCTCTCGAGGCGCCTGCATGTCCTCGGTAATCTTGACTCCCGCAAAGAAGGGGTCCTTGAGCAGCTGATCGACCGTCACCACAGGGGGAGACGGGGTGAAGATCTTCTGCAAAATCTGCGGACACGCAGGGAACCGAAGATGTTGGTCACCACACACGCACACACGCACACACACAGGCCGCAGCTCACGTTCGGTCATGTATACCTCGTACACTGGCTTGGGCAGCTTGCTCACATGATCCTGCAGCGCGGTCTTGCCCAACGAGAAGCCGGCGCACATCTGAAACAGAATGTGGCCAAAGCAGATGACCTCGGGACTTGTCTGTGCTCCCGGGGGAATGATGAAGACGTCTCAGTGCCTGTCTTAAAGGGTAATGCGCGCGAAGAGTGCGGGGGGGAGTTACGAAAGTGTTCATGTGCGGCAGATGGAAGGGCGGCAATCCGATGATGCTGCTCTCGAGGTCCGCGAGACTGCAGCGAGAGCGCAGACGATTAGAGCAAGGTCTCCTCAAAAAAAAAAAAAAAATCAAGTCCTCTCATCAGTGCGTAGAGAAGAGGTGGGGTTGGTGGCTCAAGCTGAGTAGAAGTACCAGCACTTGTCTTGGTACAGGATCACGTTGGCCGCGTGCAATTGCGGGTAGGGGAAGCGCAGACTACGCAAGAAGCTAAGCGCCTGTCAAGAGGTGGGCGTGCGTGCATGGGCCGCGACTTGGTTTGGTGAATCACTCTTGGGTGGAGCAGACATGGAGTCGTACCTCGAGTATCTGACGGCCGTACAGGGCCGCTTGTTTGGCATTCAAGGTGTAGGAGTTACTGCCCGTGCCATACTTCTTGTGGTACGGGGTCTTGGGAACAACCTGCGCGCCATGAGGTGAGCAACCATCTCTACCCACAAAGAAGAAAGAGGGCCTGCGCTCACCCGGTACAACTTATCACGCAGTGAACCATCGCGAGAGAACGGCCTGATGGCCAGGCATATCTTCTTGTCCACCACAAAGTCCACCGTGCGCGAGGGCAGGATGTAGGGGTGCTGTGCGTCATAAGCCCACTCGTGAGATCTTGTCGACATCGACAAAAGTAAGTTGGGGAATGCTCTGTGGAAAGAGGCGGTCACCTTTATGCTGTCGAACAAGCTGGCGAAGCAGCTTCGTATGGGCTCCGAGGTGATCATGGAGTTCTTACGGAAGCTCTGCGAAGGCGCACAGCAGAAGAGGATAAGAGGCCGCCTGCACGTATGGGCAAAAGGGCTCGCAAAAGCGAGAAAACATCCACACGCGTGTTTATGAGGAAAGACGTACGCAGGTCATGAGGAGCTCCTTCTCGTCGGCCGAGGACACCTCGACAAAGTTCTTGGTGGGCGGCTTCAAACGCCCTACGCAGCAGCAGCAGCACGGCACAAGCAGCGTTAAATAACAACAACAACAACAACAGTAGTAGTAATAAACAAAGAGGGCACGAGAGCGAGGGCGGCACCGATGTCGGATAGCACGGTCAGGTACTGGAAGGGCTTGTCGCGCAAGTAGAACTGGGCAGCCAGTGTGACCATCTCTGCACAGATTGTGAGGAACGGGGAGAACGTCAAAATGGGCGACTTCAGGGACGTGACGCGAGCCGCGCGGTAGAGGGTAGAGCGGAGAGGGTACCGCTTTGCTGTGCGACCTCATCCTCCTGCTGCTTCTCCTTCTCGAGGCTCTTGAGGCAGGGACGACACACCCGCTGCGGTTTGTTGTAGCCGAAGCCTCGGGGAAGCGTCACCCACGATTTGCAGCAGGCCGAGCACACCAAGTTACCTGTACCACGTGTGAAGGAGGTCGCCACGTGAGTGCACCAACCACCAGGGGCAGGGCAGGGCCAAAGCTGGGGGTACCACAAGCGCGGCAGTGGTGCTGTGGTGAAGAAGGGAAGAAGAAGGGAAGAAGAACTCGAATTATACTTGTGCCGATTTAATCGATTAAAAAATGTAAAATGGGGAGGGATTTATTTACCCGACGAAGAGTGAACGAGAAGGCCGTTTTGCACACCAGGCAGTGGATGGATGCGTTGTTGGGCATCCAATCCGG
>CDFJ01223914.1:2058-12686 GCA_000826505.1 Acanthamoeba pearcei
CGACGGCACTGGTCTCCAGCTCATGAAGGCCCTCAAACAGCGGTGGGGCCTCAAGGTTCGCGCACCTTGCGGCTCGGCTGACTTTGCCCCCCCCCCAACACTCACTTGAATTGGTTGCGTGTGTCACCGGGGGCGTAGGGCATCGCGCTGTCGGGGTACGGGATGATGGAGGACGTGCAGCGGAGCAAGGACGCCGGCTTCGAGACGCACTTGACCAAGCCCATCAACTTCGCCGTCCTCACGGCCACCATCCAGAAGGTCCTTCCCGGCGGCGCAGCCCCGTAGTAATGCCTGCGTTTGGCGTGGCTGGAGCCAAGTGGTGAATTAATCGTACTAATGTTGACCGAAACGTCGGTGCGAGCAGTCAGGACCCAGTGCCACACCTAAAGCACTGACACACCACAATTTTGATTGTGCAGCAATGGGAGCATTTTCTTTTTCACTCCTTGCCTGCCTTGTCCACGACGAGGAGGTGAGCAAAGGTGGGTGACATCGCCCAGGCCAAGCTGTCATCGGTCGCGGTGATGATGCACGTCCGAGGATCGACGGAGGTGGCTCTTTCGTTCGCGTAGTCACTCCTGGTCGTGGGCGCGCGGAGGAGTGTGGCCGCCGTGTGGGGTTTGCCGCCCGGCTGCTGTGCGCGTTTGTTGCTTGTGATCACCATGATGTGCTCCTCCTCGGGGAACTGCTCCGCCAGGTAGCGCCTCTTGCTGATCAGCGCCTTGACTTCATTACCTTAGCTGAGCATGTCATCTGTTGGTGCCCTGATCTGCATGTGCTTGGTGTTGATGTAGACTTGTGCGTTCTGCCACACATGGTGAGGAGCTTAGCCAAGTGTGGGACAAGAACCATGGTACCTCCAAACAAAGGGGGAGATTGGTACAAACCTTTTTGGGCAGGTGCAAAAGCTGCTCATTCAGCAGACCATCCATGGCATTGGACCCTGAGAGCAATGTGTATGGAGAAGTGCCCCCCAGCTCAACTGTGGTGCTGTCTTGGAGGATGATGGAAGTGGGTGGCACTGAAGGAGCTTGTGCCCCCCCACCCATGGTGGCCTGCCACCACACTCTGGCTCTGCCAGGCTCTGAGACATGGCACACAGTGGGTGCTGGTACAAAGCTCAGCTTGGTGAGGGATGGATGGCAGATGGTGCTGCAGAAGAGGTTGGTGGCATTGATGAAGGTGTGCCCCTGCTGGTGGGCCCACTCACTGGTGACATTGTGCCACAGCATGTGGTGCTTGAGGGCCAGCTTCTTGAAGCTTGTGGTGGTGGTAGAAGTTGGTGAGTAGGTGGGAGGCCTCTTTGAGCAGCTGGTGGAGCTGGTTGCACTGGTGGCACATGGATTTGATGGTGAGTTTGAGCACTGCCTGGCCAACATGAAGGGCACTTCCATCACCACAAGCTCCTGGGCTTCCCAGGTGTTGACCCAGCTGTCTGGCTGGTCAGATGGCAGTGGTGGGCACAAATGCACAACACCAATCTTCTTGAGGTCAGCCACAGTGATGGGTTGTGGAGGTTGTTGTGTACAATCTGGCACACAGTCTTGGCCAAGAGGGGCAACAATAGCATGCCAGCCATCATGGCATCTGACATGTCCAACACCTCAGTCACATGGCACATGGCAGTGCTGGAGAGGGTGCCCACAACAAAGAGTCCTCAGCTCTGGCTGATGGCACCCTGCAGTGTGCAGTTGAGTGCAGTTGACAGAGGCCCCTGGGGCTGAGTGCCACTAGACCCTCCACCATAGGGTGTCATGGTGTCAAACGCCAACTGGATCTTGTTGATGGCAATGTGCAGCACACTTGGAATGCATGGTGATGGATCATCCCTCATAGGTGCCACCTTGTGCTGCTCTATGGTGGAGCACATTCCCCAGGGTGAAGGTGTCCCAGATCATGGGATCCTCAATCAGCTGCTGCTGGAAGGTGCCATACACCTTGGGGTAGGAGACATGTGGCCACCAGTAGTTGTGCACCAGTCACAGGCTGAGGATGACCACTGGTGGCAACTTGGTCTCATTGTCCTGGAGTGCATGGCTGTTGTGTTGCCAAGTAGTCAGCCAGAAGAGCCAGAAACTCAAGGTTGAAGCAGGTCTTCCCCACACTGCTTGTGCCATGGATGAAGCCTGTTGACCAGGCCTTCCTGTTGTGGAAGGAGTGGCAACAATAGGCCTGCCAGCTTGGCTGGACCATGCCCCTCCAGAGCACTTCAACAGAGCCCATGTGGTCCTGCACCTGGTATGGGAAGTGTGTCAGCATCAGGGGTTCCTTGAGCTTGTTGCTACTTGGGGGTGGCCAGTTCCATTTTGTTGACAGGTACTTCAAGCACTCATACAGGTCGCCTGCAGGTGGCATGAGTAGATGGACATGATGGTGCATGGTGGTGTGATGGTACTTTGGTGTGGGCTAGCCAGCTGGTCGCCAATGCCAATGATACTGTGGGTGGAATGAAGCCCCTTGAATGAATGGAGGTGATGATTGCAGCGAAGAAGTGAGATGAAAGAACACAATTGTGGAGAAAAGAAGAGGGGGGAGGGGCGAATAACCTCAGAGTAACACTGTTGTTGTACCCTGACAAGGGCCAATCTGGTGAGGGCACAACCTGATGAGGTGAAAAGTGTTAGATCAAATGAAATCTGCAGCAGCAAGAATGGAATTTCCAGTACCTGTTGTGGAGAGATGCCACGTTTTGGAGGGATGGAGGGAATGACTGCGCTGGAGGCAGGAAGCCCGAGCAAGAGAACGAGTTGACGCAACCCTACACATTAAGAAGTGTTGTTGAACCATGCACTTGTCTAGTTCTCAGATTTACGGTATCCCTTCGCCCACTTGGCGCAAAGAAGCAAGGAAAATAATTTGTTTCTATATACTTTTCCAGTCACGGACCAAGAGAAAATCTTGCCTTGCCTCCGCTGCGGTTGGTGAACGCACTCGATCCCTTCACGTTCGTGCATCTGCTCACACCCAACACAAATAAATCAGTACAAAGAACGGCCAGACCCACGCCTCCTCCCTCGCCCACCACTGCACCCACGCCTGAGCACGCCTGCGCCTGTGCCAGCGCCCATTCTCAAGTCCACGCCCTCGCCCTCGCCCCCGCCCGGTGTCCTTGCCCGTGACTGTACCCATGCCCAAGTATGCCCTCGCCCTCGCCCGCGCCCGCGCCCCCCGCGCCTGCGCCACGCCCACGCGCCCCACCCATGTCCATGTGCCCACGTCCGTGCCTGCGCCCTCCCCCTCGCCCACGCCCACGCCCGCGCCCGCGCCCACACCCACGCCTGCAACCACACCCCACACCAACACCACACACATGCACACCAAGAAGTCCTACCTTGACCAGCAGATCACGCTCAAGGAACTTCTTGTTGGTGCACTGGCCCACATTCTTGCACTGCCGGTGCATTGCCTCGCCCAGCTGCGAGGACTGGTAGATGAGGCTGCCGAGGTGACAGATCATCTCAGGGAGGTGCCTGAGTAGCTCCAGGTTGACAAACTCAAGACTGACCAGTTTTTCTGTAGTGCAAACGTGCACAATGAGAACAAAGCAGATTCATTGAAAGGGGTGGTGTCCAACATACCCTCACCACGCACTTTCTCAGTAAGCTGGCCATAGAGGTTGGAGAACTAAGACACATAAGTGCTGATGTTGTGAACAGCTCTCTAAGGCCATCCTCTGTCCACTCCTCTGTGTGGAGTGCACTCAACACAATGTTGATGAGGTGAGTGAATCAACACATGGCTCCGCCACTTGAAGGAAACTTTCCATCAGCCCACCAGTCATTGATTGAGCAGTGGGTACCAAATAAAATGACAACACATCAAGTGTAGGGACAACAACAGTCTGCACACAACAACCTCAGTATTGAAATGCAGCTATCACAGGCAGATATCATGAGGGAAGTGAAGAGGAGAGTGCCCACTAACATTCTGAATGAGATCATCACATTTGTGACTGCCCAAGAGCCAAAGCTGTGGGGACAAACTCAAGGTGCCCAGTTCATCTGTCACTACATGCTTCTGGCACTCTACAAGGATGCCTTTGCTGTTGGCTACACTCAACTCTATGCAAGGGTGAAGAAGTGGCTGAGAAGCTCAAGCAGGACTGCACCACAACATGCAGTTGCTACAGACCTGCTTTGAGGAATGGGGGAAAACAAAGGTGGAATTCAGAAAGCTCAAGCTGGGAAAGGAAAGCAGCTGGCCTTGAACTCAAGGGTGCAGTCATGAAAGGAAGCCTGTGGATGGATAGCTTTGATGCAAGAGGGGAAGAGCACTGTCTCCTGCAAGTCCCCTTATTGGTCATTCAAGTGCAATTCTCCTGCACAGTGATTCATGGTTCTCCAAGATGCTGAAGGAGTTGTCTGCGCCCTCTGGGGAGGGTATTCCCCCAAGGTTTTCAATGGAGACTTCCTCAAGATGAACCAAGATTGGAGGAACCAAGAAGTCTCTCACTGGTGCAACCATTCTTGCAGACAACCATTTCAAGTGGGTGAAGAAGCACCTCCACAGCATCAAATTCATCACAACCATCAAGCAAGCTTGAGGGAACTCTACAACCATCTACACGCAGCTCACATGCAAGTGGAGGGAGGGATCAGCAGGCTGGAAGCAATCTTCACTGCACTCAAGCATCCCTGGGGCAAGGAAGAAGACCAACAAACCTCACTTGTGTGGTGTGCTGTGGGGATTGCCAATGTGAGGCATGGCTACTATCCTTTTTGTGGATCGTGTTGTTGGTCATGTCATTAGCGCTCCCTCTGTCCTCTTTGGACTGACCACAATAAAACAAAAAAACTCCTGGTTTTTCGCTGTTGTGTCGAAAACACTCACGTTTCGTTTGGCGAAACTCGGAACGCTTGCACCCAACGCTGGCGAACAGGGCGATGATGGCGCCCGAGAGGAGCATGGGCGGGGCGAGAAGGGCAAAGCACCACCAGGCGGCATCTGGAACCAGCATCTGCAGTAGTGGAGATTAGACCTCCCCCCTCTTTTCTTATTCCCCCCAATGAAGAAGTTGGGTACACGTGCCTGTTGTGCCATCTTCGTCCCGCTCGGCTCCAAGTTTTTTTCTAGATTTATAATAAAATAATGAATGGAAAACAGTGGTTTTATTATAAATTTGAATTTTTGAATTCAGTTTGTCTTGGGGAGACGTCATCAGTGCCTCTTCACCCAAATCGAAAGGCCGCCCAGGCCGTTGGAGAGAGAGTCGCGCTGCTTGCAGTCCGCACCGACATACCGGTGGTAGAACCCTGCGGTACATTCACATCAACAAATCAGAGAGCCATCTCTCACGATTACCACCCCCACCCCCCACCAGCAAACGCACCGGGTGAGCCGTCGGCGTTCTTGCAGTTCTTGGTCTCTTCGTCGTCCGTGCCGCGAGTCCACACGGCATTGCCCAGGACAAGAGTACCGCCGTTGTCCCCTTGATCCCCGCCCCGATCTGTCAGCCCACCTGGACGCGTGCGGTGTGTGCGGTGTGCGGTGTGCGGTGTGCGGTGTGTGCGGTGTACCCTGGGGGTAGAAGTGCTTGAAGGTGACCCGGAGGCCGCGGTTCCAGTTGAGGATGGAGAGGGCCATGGGGTTGACGTTGTTGTAGGTGCCGCCCCACTTCCACTCGTCGAACGGGTACTTGGCCACCAGCGCGTCGTACTCGTTGATCGACCCCACGTGGCGCCACTTCCTCTCCTCCCCCTGCAGCTGCAACTCTGTTTGAGCGTGTTGTGTTTGGGCATGGTCATGTAGAGTAGTAGTGGTGGTACCAAATCAATGTTTTTCACCTGCTGCAGAGTAGTTGAATCTGTGGAGGCGTCAATGGTGGCACATGGCTGTGCTTCCTTCTCCAGCGCCAGGTCCTGAAGAAGAGATCTCAAGAGAGTCAGGCAATGCACCTTTTTAACCCAAGACAACACAACCAACCTGAAACCGGTTCCGTCTGTTGAAGCACTCATGGCAGAGCACCACAGCGTCCTCCTCTCCACCCTTGCTTGCTTCATTGCGGTCATTGTCGTCGTCATCATCATTGTCGCCACCATCACTATGCTCCTCCTTGGCCCCTGCTGCCACTATCACCCCAAATGTCAGCCCTGTTGTCCATGTACCAAGACAGGGCAGTGAGTGGAATGTGAGGTACTTCGCTTTCTGTGCTGTTTGACCTGGTGGCGATAGATGACCTGGCCCTGTGAGTTGGTCACGGTGACGGACAGGCGGTGGCGGGTGGGTCTGTGCATCTGGTCCGGGTTCCGGCACTCGAGCAAGTCCCAATTGATGTCGCACACGAAGAACGCGACCCAGCCGGCCTTGTTGGCTTGGCCCCGCTTGATGCAGCGTTGGCTGAGGTACGCCCACGGCCACAAGATCGGGCCGCCGCTGAGTCCATCCACCGTCACCGTGGGCTGTATGGCATCGACGTGCGCCTGGGAGACCAGCAGCCGCAGTTGCGTGCCGGTCGAGTGCTCGGGCGCATGGTGGAGCTCGCACAGGACCTCCGCGACCCCAGTGCCAGTGCTGGTGCCAGTGCCGGTGCCGGTGCCGATAATTGCGGGCTGCAGCGGCGGTGACCTTGCTGGGGAAGGCATGTAGATTGTGGGGCACGAACCTGACGATGACGACGACGACGACGACGAGGAAGTGATGCCCGGGCCGGGAGTCCAAGCAGGGAAGCCGCTGGACACGTTCAGCGTCAGCTCAGTAAGGGCTGAGGAATCGATCAGCGCAGCAATTTCCACTTCAGGTGGTGAATCGTAGTGTAGATTCGATGGGGCTAACGGCAAACTTGGCTGGTCTTGGTGCCCCCCGTTCATCGGCTCGGTGGTCAGCGGCCTCGCTTCCGGGGGGGTTTTTCGAAATGTCGTGTGGCGGCTGCTGCTGGTTGTCACCTTTCTTGTGGTGTTTCCACCTGACGTGGCTGGTGAGGGCTTGGGTGGATCCGCACTCCTTTCCGCAATCAGCGCAGGCGTGCCTCTTCCGCTTGCCCTGCTCTTTGCTTTCGGTCTTTCAGCACCGGGGGGGGGGAAGAAGAAGAAAAGATGTTTCGGGTGAGCCCCACAACAAAGATGAGAAAGAAAGGTCAGAGTGAGTGTGGATTGCGGACCTCTGCTTGCATCCTCTTTGGCTTAAGCTAGCTTCTCTGTCTTGGTTCTTTACAAACTTACAAAGTTGCCTGGCACAACAGCACTCACTGGCCTTCAGTTGTTGCGCGAGGGCCTGCGCGGTCTCGGTTTGGCGCCCGTGCGAAACTCGGCACGCTTGCACCCAACGCTGGCGAACAGGGCGATGATGGCGCCCGAGAGGAGCATGGGCGGGGCGAGAATGGCAAAGCGCCACCAGGCGGCGTCGGTGCCCCAGTACTGGAAGAGGGCAGCAGCTCCGGTGAGGAGCGAGCCGACTGGCAGCGCGAGAGCGAGGGCCATGTTGCTGGGGGCGAGGCCCTGCGGGGCCGTCTGCATGGTGTAGGCGAGCCCGACCCACCACCCGAGCCAAGTACCGCCCAGGGCAAGCAGCCAGGAGGCGGCCGTGAAGATCATGGTGTTTTTCTTCTTTCGCTGTTTTTGTTTTTCTTTTCAAAACACTGAAATTCTTCGTTCTTTTATTGTTCGCTTTTTTGCCATTGGCTGATGCTTAAAAATATTATATTTTTTTGGCTGTGCTACGCGGCGGGCTGGGCGAGGCTGGGGAAGGTGGTAGCGATGGCTTCGCAGAACTTGGTGCCGGCCACGCTCTTCATCTGGGGACTCAGGCGAGGCGAATACACGGCCAGCCCCAGCACGCCCGGCACCACCACTTCATTAAAAGGGGTTTTGTGAGTGGCGGGCACAGTGTCGTCGAGGCCATCCACGTTTGCGTGCTCGAAAGGTGTTTGTGGTGCGTACCGAGGATGGCGCCGGAGAGGGAGCTCTTGGCGGCGAGGTGGATGCTCTGCGCCCACTTGTCGGTCACGTTCAGGATCTGCACTGTCTGCGTCGCCACCGCCTTCGACACCGCGCTCCTGCGTTCATTGCGTTCCATTGAGTCACAGGCTCCACACGCCGTAGGGGGAAAAAAAAGAACGAAGACAAAATTAGGTACCTGGCTGTGAGGGGCGAGGTGCCGGCGTTGGCCAGGGTGGCGGCGATGGCGGCCAGGCCCTGGCAGGTGGTCTCGACGGAGCACAGCTGGTAGAACAGGTCCACCAGCTCGCCCAGGTTGGCCTTGGCGTCGACCACCTCGTTGGCCCGCTGCGTTCCACGAGAAGAAGAAGAAGAAGAAGAAGAATTGACCACAACTCTCAGCATTCTCGGCATTCTTCCATAGACAGAGGGACGGGCGCGTACCAGCCAGTGGGCCAATCCGCGAACCCTGAGCGACACACGACACGACACACACGACACAAGGGTGAGGCGCCAAGAACGATGATGGTGGCAAGGGGAAAAGGCGCCGCCGTACTTGTTGTCGTGGTCCTGGCTGAGCGTGAGGTACGAGGGCATGCTCACCGACAGCCCGCCGCCGCTGCCGCCGCCAAAGGCCAGCTTCGGGGGAGAGCTGAGGGCCGCGTAGCCCTCCAGGCACCGGGCCAGCCGCGTCGACGGGTCCGATGCCGGCCTGCAGCAGAGCAAACCCGGCTCAGTCCCAGCGAGGGTGGAGGCGGGTGGGGCGAGAGGGGCGGAAGCTTACGACGCGGAGGTGAGGGCGCCGCAGACGGCGAGTGCGCCGGCGAGGGTGATCGGATTGTGCGGCTTCTTGTCGGCGTTGAGCGTGAACGCGTCGCCGCCGCCCACGCCCTCGTTGCCCACCACCTTGCCCACCTGCGTGCCGTGACGCCCTCGAGTCAGCTGCCGAGCCGAAGGGCGGGAGAGAGCGCAGAGTGGGTACCTTGGCCAGACCGATCTCGTCGGCGCAGAGGGCGAAGTTGATGGGGTAGGAGCACTGCTGCAGCGTGAACGGCAACCCGGCGTCGCCGTGCGCGAACTGAGCCCCGTCGACCGTGCACACTGGCGTCATCAAAGCTCAGCTCAGCTCAGCGCAGTGCGCTTCGTGTGTGTGCCATGTGTGTGTGTGTGTCGTGCGTGTGCGGTTGTGAAGGTACCGGCAAAGCCGAAGCTGCTCGGGTCGGACTTGGCGAGCCAGGCGGGTTGGGCGCTGACGGTGCCGGCGCCGGCGGTGGACTGCCGGGCGGCCTCGAACAGGCCGACGAGCTCCTGGCAGAAGGCCGGGAACGGCGGCAGCGACGACGGCCAGCGGTGCCCGGACTCCACCGTTACCGCCGCCGCTGGCGGCGGCGATGCGGCGGCTCTGGCCTCAGTCGCGGGTGAGTTCTCCCGCGAGGCCCGGCTGGCAAGGGCCGTCGTGTTCGCTCTTGTCACCACCGACGGCGACTGAAGATCGCACAGCAATTAGGAACCCCACACGCACACGCACGCGCGAGGGGGGGTCCAGTACTTCAGGGCGCGCGGGCTGGGGCGCTTCTGCGCTGGCCTCCTTCGTTCGCCGGAGCTTGCCGGGACCGATCGGTTCGGCCACGGCGGCGGCGGGAATGGTGGGCGGGGAGGCCGACTCGCGCAGCCGATCGCGCAGGTTGGTCGTCGTCCGCACGCTCGCCCGGGCATTGGCCGGCGGCTCCGCCACCGCCGGCGCCGGTGCCGGCCCACCCCGCGCCGCAACAGGCGGCGACAGCACCCCGGCCGGCCCCGCTGTCCATCGAGAACAGTCAGTGCCTCGCTAGAGGGGCGAGTGGGGGGAGAGGCGGCGAGGGTTACCGGCAGTGCGTCGTTCGGCGGGCGTGACGCGGACGCTTTGTGAGGCGGAGGGCGCACTGGCGCGCAGGCCGCCAAAGCCGACGGGCGCCGAGCTCAAGGCCGCAGGGCCGCTGGCGCCGACGGCGGGCGACGTCGGATAGTTGCGCGCAGCCACGGGCGGCGGCGAGCCCGCCGTGCGGCCCGGCGTTGCCTCCTTCGGTATCGCTTGCGTCCTGCGCCGCACACCGCACGACACGTGCACATGCACACCCACACGCACACGCACACGTTGGATCGGCAAGCCGGGCACAGAGTTGGTAGACGATGCGCGGCGTACCTCCGCTTGAGCTTCTCCATGAGCTCGTCGGACTGGCCGGCGCCGCCGAAGAGCGGGACGCCCACGACGCGCGGCGATGGGGTCTCCTCGTACGCGGCCGCACCGTCGCCGCCCTCGTAGTGGCCCTCTTGCCCGCCCTGCGTGCGCATGCACATTAGCGCGCGTGTCATGGAGGCGTGTTGCGTGCGTGCGGTGGAATGCAGAGAATGCAACGCACCTGAGGCGCACTCGTGTGTCCGGCGCCGCCGCCGCTGTAGGGCTGGCAGAAGTTGCTGGGGAACATGCCGCGGCGCCCGTTCAACTCGCCCATCCACCACCCGCTCGGGTCCTACGTGCATTTATTCATTTATTCATTTATTTATTTATTTATTTATTTATTTATTTATTTATTTATTTATTTATTTATTTATTGTGGTATTATTTTATTATTTTGGGTCGTAAATTAAAAGAACGAAAACGAAAGAGAAGGAGAGGGGGGGGTTGCCTCGGTGATGACGGTAACGACGTCGTTTTCGTGGATGGTGAGTTCTTCCGGGGTTTCTGCATCGTAGGCATACAACACCAGCATCTGCAGT
>CDFJ01223966.1:0-13352 GCA_000826505.1 Acanthamoeba pearcei
ACCACGGAAAAGTTCATACCTGTGGCCTTGGCCTTCAAGAACCTGTTTTTCTCCGTCAAGGTGCGCAAGGGCAAGAACCCGTTCCAGAAGGCACAGAAGAAGACCCTTCTCAAGGATGTCCACGGCGAGTTGCGGCTGGGCGAAGTGACTGCCATCATGGGTCCATCTGGTTTTGTTCCCCTCTCGCCCTCCTCAGTATTTCGTTCTCTGTTTGACCCTGTGTTCCCTCTATTTGATTTTGGTTATTGAAGAAGATTGGTGCGCACAAGGAGTTTTTGCAGTCGCCCGCTCACAAACTTCTTGTCTCTGACGCGTGATCGACAGGAGCGGGAAAGACGACGCTGCTCAACCTGCTGGCTGGTCGCGTGCAGGGCGGCGAGATGAAGGGCTCCCTCACCGTCAACGACATCCCGAAGGACCAGATATCCGATCGCAGGTGGTCGCGCCTCAGCTCCTACATCATGCAGGTATCCTGCCCTTCCCAGACCAACCAGTCTCTTTTCGCTCAAGCCGGGAATCTGTCAGCTCACTGTGCTGTTCTTGCTGTCCTTAACATTCGTCAGGACGACGTGCTGTTCCCCATGCTTACGCCGCGCGAGACGCTGTGGTTCGCCGCCCAGCTCAAGTTGCCGCTCACCGAGGTAAGCAAGAAGGACAAAGTTGAGTCGCTCATTAACGAGGTACCACCTCCTTTTCCTTACTTCGCTTGGCCAAAGCTCACCCCAGGGGTGCGTTCAGTTGGATCTGGAGGGCTGCCAGAAGACCAGGATCGGGAATGCCGAGAAGCGCGGCATCTCAGGAGGTCAGCGGAAGCGCGTGAGCATCGGCATGGAGATGATCACCGACCCGTCGATCCTCTTCCTCGACGAGCCCACCTCCGGTACGCTCTACCCCCACCTTCGCCCCCTCCCCTCCTGACATTTGCACCTGCTCATTCACGATTTCACAAATCACGAATGCAGGGCTGGACTCGTCAACATCATATTCGCTGGTGGAGAAGCTGCAGCGGTTGGCGGCTATGGGTCGCACCATCATCACCACTATCCACCAGCCCAGGTTTGTCCGTCGTCACTGCGTGCACCCCAATGGGTGCTGCAGCGGTGATCTCCTCTCTCTCTCTCCACTGAAGTGCTGATCTGGTGTTTTCGGCTGCGTGCAGCACGGACATCTTCCTCAAGTTCGATCGACTCATCCTGCTCGCCGACGGCCACGTGGTCTACAATGGGCCAACCAAACACGTGGTGTCCTACTTTGCCAAGCTGGGTTACAAGTGTCCCAAGTATACCAATCCGGCCGAGTTTGTCAGTACGTGCTGTCTCGCCTCCTGCTGCTGCTGCTTGCATCCCAACCTGATGGGGCATCCTCTTCACTCGCTGGTGGTGGGTGAGCACACGACAGTGAACCTGGTGAAGGCGGACAGTTACATATCGAGCAAGGAGGAGGGCGAGACTCGCCTCAAGCACCTTATCTCTACCTTCCGCGAACAGAACAACCTGCCCGAGCTCACCGAGGACGGCGGCGACTATGCGGACGGAATAAAGCGCAGCGAACCAGTCTCCCGCCACTCCACATTGGCCAAAGCCATCATCAAGAAGCGGCACCATCACCAAGAGGGTACAGCTCAGTTATGGACTCGCATAGCACACGAGCGACCTTAAAATTTTTTTTTTTGACTCTTCTACCCTCACACTCACTTCTTGCAGATGTCTCCACGGTTGAAGTAACCAACGGACCCAACTTCCTGTATCGATGGGGCCTGCTATTCATCCGCGGCGGCGTGATGCAGGTCCGGGACCCCATGCAGATCCCTGCACGTCTCATGCAAGCTCTGTTCCTGGCGCTCCTCGTCGGCTTCCTCTACCTCCAGGTAAAGTGTTCTACCATCGAGCATGAGAGGGCCGTTTATTAATTGATTACTTTGCAACAGCTGGGTCACGACCAGCGGAGCATCGCCGACAGGCAAGGCTCGTTGTTCTTCGTCGTCATGTCCATGGTCATGGGTCCCATGATGAGCTGCCTCGTGGCGTTCCAGGCCGAGCGGGTGGTGTTCATTCGCGAACACTCTACAGGCAGTTACAGCACACTCACCTACTACCTCGCCAAGGTGCTTGCCGACACGCCATTCTTGACTGTGGTGCCGATAGTGCAAGGGACGATCACATACTGGATGGTGGGCTATCAAGCCGACGCCGACAAGTACTTCACCTTCATCGCCGCCTGCATCGTCGTCGCTATGGTTGCGCATGCGCTGGGTCTGGCGATCAGCGCAGGCGCGCCGGACATGAACGTGTCGCTGGCGACGGCACCGATGACCTTCATTCCAGGCATGCTTCTTGGCGGCTTCTTCTTGAGTGACGACTCCATCCCCACGTGGCTCATGTGGTACGTTTGCCTCTCCCCCTATCCCACTCGCCGCGTGTGCTTACCGTGGGCTGTGTGGCGCTGATGTTCATAGGCTCAAGTACTTTTCGCCGTTTAAGTACGGATTCCAGATCCTGGCGAGGAACGAGTTCAAGGACCTCACCTTCACCTGCAACCCTGACGAAAAGTGCAGTCCGAGTATGTTGCCCTTCTCCTTTTCTATTTTTCATGTAGCGTTTCATGTTGTTGCGGTTTGCATCCACGAAGCTAACGATTTTTTTGTGGTGTTTGGGTGATTACAACACCAGCTGGCGAAGCAGTGCTGCGCGACCTGAGCCTGGACAATGACCAAGGGAGCCTGTGGGCGTCGTTCCTCTTCCTCTTCATGCAGTATGTCTTCCTCCATACCCTTGCGTACGTCTTCCTGCGCTTCACTGCTGGGAGGAAGAAGGCGTAAAAAAATACAACGCCCTCTTCAGGGGCTCATCCTCCAGTTCCTGCCAAGCAGTGGTTGTCCACGGTTTTTGTCGGAGGAAAAGGCAACCAACTTATTCCAGAACGTTACGTTCATTCCACGTTGTGCACGGTGATCGCCGTAACTGGCCCTTCACCTTGACAGGTTGACTTGTGGAATGTGCCACACATCCATGTGTTTTTGTCCCCTTATTGTCTGGTTGTGATCACAATCTTCTTGGATGGGAAGCATGTGCCTAGAGCCCATCCCCATGGCTGTGCTGTACCAGGCAAGAAAAAAATGGCCACCACAGCCCTCCACCCTTTTTCGGGGTCAGTTGCCTCTAAAATTCCACAGCGGCATTTCACTCATACCTTGATGTCCAACACACACGTTAGTGCCTCATTTTTTATTTTTAGTTTTTTTAGTTTTTCCTGCTTTCAGAACAGTTTTTGCTGATGTTTCCATATGTACAATGAAGCACCTATAAGTCAGGCTGAGTTGTAGACATTGGGGACACCTTCCCTGACAGGTGCTAGCTTGGGAACACAGCACACTGCCTCCTTATTCACAAAGAATATGAAAGAAATAGAATGGTCAGTTACGTGGCCTGCTGCTTCACCTTCTTATGGAGGTGCACAATCTCATTGATGAGCATGATAGTTGGTTCCAGTTGTTTTGCTGTCCCACTGTTGAGTGGGTCTTCATGCAAACTCAGGCATGACTACATGCCCAACTCCATCAATGATGTGGTGCAGCCATTTTCAATTCCCAGCTCAGCCACAAGTCTTCCACTCAGGGTTGGTTGTGAGACCCTAGTGGTGGTGATAGCAGTAGGGATCAATCTTCTTGCCCTTCTCAATGACCATGCACAGGGTTGAGTCTGCACCTACTGCTCACAACAGGGTGAGTGGTGAGCATGAGAATGCAGAGTAAAGGGTGTAGGGGAAGAAGTGTACAGTGGACAAGCAGGTGCCATGATTCAAGTCTTCTTCACTGGCAAGGATGTCACTCCTTTTTACAAGAAGAGTGAAGAGCACTGTCATTGGTCAGGTTGAGGTTGGCTCCATGTTGTACCTGTTGCTGCAGTGGAGGTCACAACTGTGGCAATGGGGTTACCAGAAGCTCAAGGGGTTCTGTGTTGGCACCAACACAGAACAGGCTGTCTGTCTGCATCTCCTGTGTGTTGGAGTTGGTGCCTTGCTGCTCCCCAGCACCATGTTAAGCTGGCAAGCAGGTAGAGCAACTAAAAACGCCCAGAGAGAGATCTGCATCACCATGGGCAAGAATGAGACATTGGCTGGGATGTCCATGTCCCACTGTGGCAATTCCACCAGATGGTACAGGGGAGGTGGACAGGAACACCTCTGAGAGTTGATGCACACCTGAGAGCAAGCAAGAGTGAGAAATCAGTCATCATGGCCTTAATGGTGATGTAGTGTTGTGGTATGGACCTTGGGACAGAAATTGTGTAGTGGGTGTTGTGTGTGGTGGTGTGTTGGTGTGTATGTGGGGTGTGTGTGTGGGGGGGGTGTGTGGTTTTTATAATTTTTATGGGGCTAAAATGGCATTCATGAGAATATTGTCTGTACACAATGAGGGCAGGTCCAATGCATGAGTTCAAGGTGCACTTCAATCACTGGATTCTCCCTCCATGCACCCACCAGGGAACATGCATGCAAGCACAACCACCTCATACAGCAATCTCCTTGAGCAAGTACACACTCAGAACTACCCAACATGGATAAACCTGGCAATCCAGGTAGCACCCAACATCAACACCAAGGATAAGCCAGACCCCCACCCCTTGACCACTACAAGCACTGTGACAATCTCCTCAACTACAAGGGCTGCCTATACATTCCCAATGATGAACTATGTCAAGCCCACAATGGCCTGTCAGTCAGACACCCCAAATACCATTGCCCTTGTCAGCAGTACTTCAACTGGCCAGGACTTAGGAAGTTTGTGGTTGCCCCACCTCAGTGTACCAAACCCATCCAGCACATGCCCTATGGCCTTCCTGTGCCCATGGCTCTTGCTTGCCATGGACCACATTGTTGGGCTCCACCCTTACTGACAGCCAGACTGAGCACCTCAGCCAGATCCTTGTGCAGTACCTTTGTATCTACTACAATCACTTGCAGGACACCAGGACAACTGGGTTGATCTACTCCCCCAGGCTGAACAACAATGCAATGCCAAGTAGTCAGACATGTTTTGTACTTAGTAGTGAACCCCCTATACAAAGGCCTTCACATCTGAGAGAAGATCTTCTCCAGCTTGCAAGGCAATTTGATCAGCTTGGCCACCAACATGTTGACAATGGGCGCAGGTATGTTACCGCCTGGATTTACATGGGAAACACGCATGAGCTTGGTCTTGGTATCACCTGCTCCCCCCCCCCAAGACCCATCAGCTCCAGGTACTCACACAAACCACCACAGATCATGAAATGGGGTACCATCAGGTGCAAGACCATGACCTGCACATTCTTGTCATGCAGTGGCACCTGATAGTGTGTGTGGGTCTGTCAGGCTTGGTTTTAACCCCCCCCCCCGCCCAATGTGGTGTGTGCTGACAAGGAACCTTGGGGCTGTCAACAGAGGTGCCCACTAAGTAGAAGACTCCGTCGCACTCCATGCGTTGCCACACCACACTTGAATCACTGCACATGAATGACAGTCACTAACTGGGTTGGCAGGGTGGGGGGGTTGTGATCAAGGCATACCGCGGCTTGAGGGGCCAGGGGGCCTTGTTGAGCTGGTATACCAGCCTCATGTCCTTGCTTTCCTGCACATGCCAGAAATAATCAGTGGTCACCCAAAGGACAACATTGTTTGGGGGGGGGGGATAAAGATGCACCTCAATGACCTTGAACTCACTGCACATCTCCTCCACCTTGTGCCACTCAGGCTGGCGGAAGTTCCACATTTTATCACTGCACTCCTTGGCTGGCCTATGTTCAGGTGGCCATCAGCTTCATCAGCAATTTCCTTTTGCAAGGTGAAAGAAGAAAAAAGAATGGGTATCAAGTCCATGCACCTGTTGATGGTGCCTTCGACCTTGAATGCCTTCATGGCTTCGCCGGGCAGTTCCCTCTCTTCGAGAGTAGAATCGTCACTGCGCTTTCTCAGGGTCCACCCTGTGCGGGTGTTTACAGAAGGCGCTGTGAGTAGACACTCTGGGGTTGTGTGGAGAGGTACCTACCATTGTCAGCACAGAGCTGCATGCTCTGCTCGAAGGCCTTGGCGGCCAAGGCAACGTGGGAGGACAGGTCACTGCTCATGCTGGATGTGACGAGGTGTGGTTCTTGCGTACGTGAAGTGCTACGTTGATGGAGTGATGCCGTGGGAGAATGGTGTACCTCGCAGCTGTAAAAGACCGGTCACTTTTTATTATTCGGCCACTCAGAAAAGACCCGACAAGGGATTGTCCCCGACACAAGGCACCGTGAGGGTGGAGAAGGTGGTGTGGAAGACGTGTGGACGGCTTCTCTTTTTTTTTTTTTTTTGTTTTTTTTTGTTTTTTTTCTTGATTTTCGAAGAATAAAGGAAGTCGGGCGTTGTACCTGTGTAAAGGGTTGTGTGTTTGCCAAATGCGGATGGCTGTCCTGGCAGGGGAAGAGCAAGAGGGAAGGAAGAGCAAGGGGTGGGTGGGTCTTGGCTTTTCGCTCGCCTTGCCCCATTGGTTGCTCTTAGCGGATATTAGCAGCGTTGGGCTTTGGTCCTGCGGTGTCGGCAACAGCAGCAGCAGGGGACGAAGGATGGGACGGGCGAAGAAGAGCAGAAGAGGAAGAAGGGCTTCCTGATAAAAAGGCCACCGGCACATAGGCCTTGGGTATTCTCGCTGTTCCTGTCAACACCCACCCTACCCAAGAAGATCCCCACACCGCTGTGGCTCTCTACCTACCCCGCAGTATGATATCTGCAGGCGAGCAGCAGCAGCAGCAGCAACGACAACAACAGGACTCACAACATCTATACCGTCTGTTCGAGGATGTTCGGCATATGGTGCACCGGGGCAGAAGCGACTGTCTTTGGCTCGCCAGCAAACTCCAGCAACTCCAAGCAGACCTTGCTGGCCCAGTGGCCAACGCAATCGCAGCCTCGCAGACCGGTTGGACCGCGAGTTGGCGCAGTTGGCCACGGCGCCCCGAGAGGGTCGTGCAGTTGGCGCGCGAGCACGTGGTCAAGGAGATGATGAAGGTCGCCCTGTGCGCCGCTGGCCTGCCGGCTGGTGACAGCCGCGGGGCCTCCCGCGCCGTATGGTGCCGGCTGGGAGAGCACAGCGCTGAGTGAACCGAGGCGCTGGACCCTGGCAGAGGTCCAAGGATCCTTGCGCCACCAACTCGTATGGGTGTATGCTGAAGCGGAGAGCTGGCGGTGATGGCAGGCAGCGCGCGCCTCGCCAGGCCCCCACTCGCTATCACTTCCGCGGGGACCCTACGCCGCGCTTCGCCAGCGGCCTCGAGGAGACGACTTGGTTGAGCGTCCAACCGGCCCGCCCAAGCCCACCACCCCCAGGCGGCCCAGCAACCCATCGGTTTGCTTCATCCGTGCAAGGAGCACCACAGGGAGGTCCAGCGGTCACAACCAAAAGGTGGTGCTGGTGGTGAGCGGGCGTGAGAGTTCATGAAAAAGCAGTAGGATCAGCAGCAACAATTAAAAAGAAATTACACTTATTCTTGCAGTCGCTACATGTGAGCTACAGAGGGTTCGGGGGTAGGTTTGCCTTCATGTGACATCCCTATCTGATATGGCTCAAGCCAAGTCGATCAGCCATTTCCGTGGGCTCACACTGTGGCTGAGATCCTGGGTAAGCCTCTCGATCGCCATTGTCACCAAGGCCGTCGGGGGAATCTTGTCTAGACGGGGCAGAGTCAGCAAATTGGCTGTGCCGCCCTTTCGGCGCAGCAAGAAAGAACCGCTGGGTAGCCCGGGCGTAAATGAGGCGGCCGGTGGTCTTGTGGCCCTTCGAGCATCAACTGCCATGGCCGGATCGCCAAGGTGGTGCCCATCTGGGTCCAGTTGAAGCGCCACGACAATGAAGAGCTTGTACACCACTATGAGGGGCACCCCTCTTCCCTACGGCGGCCCTGGATCCCTCCCAAGGGACGCTCCAGAATGGACAGCCGGAGCAAATCTCGCTTCCTCAGCATCACCAACATCAGCGCATGCACGCAGGCGCGCCTGCCAATAAGAAGCACTGTGCCCTTCTCACACCTGGTGCCAACGACCTTGTATGATGGTAAAACTCTGTATCTGCAGGTATTTTTTTTTTTTTTTTTGATGTGCGGCAGGTCTGAGGTCGAACTCCGCGGCGAAGAGAGAGCGTGACTGGTCTGCCGGCCTTGGCAAGATTGATTGCGCCGAATCCCTCAATCAGAGCAAGTGTTTGTCCACCACACGACACCACCCCAACAACCACACACACATACACCACCACCAATGCTACATGGGAAACAACAGCCTACCTCCCCATCTTTCTTGTAGCTCCAACTTTTTATCAGACAACCAGTTGTGTGATGACCCTTCAAGACAAGAATGCGCTGGCGTCAACGCTGGAGTCAAGCAAGCGGGCCATGAACCACCATTCACCCTGGCACCAGCAGCACAGGTGCGGACGGGGTGCCCTGGCCGTGGGAGCAGTGCAACGAGTGTGTGCGTTAGTCCCCGCAGGCGAGCCACCGCAGCGCTGGCCCTCTCATGGCACCCGCAGCGCCCTTGCCCTCGGCAGCAGGGTTGGTGCTGAGTGTAGATGGTTGACCTGCCCGAAAGTTTGGTCGTCTGGTCGACCGTGAAAGGTGCAGAGCACCAATGCAGTTTAACACAAGGACTCCTACCATCTTCCAGTATTGTCAGGGTAGTGTCTGGTGTGGATAGTTTCTGCAACTGGCTGGGATCGAGGTACCTTTGTTCAGTGGTGATACAGGGGTGAGATGCGGTTGTTGCCTCCAAAGGTGTACGGTGGTCACCCCTCACTCGGGTGTGGCGAGGATTCCTTCCTACCCGTGGTCGACAACCACGCGAGAGCGAGAGGGCACGGGCGATGGGCCGAACCGCCTTTGTCACACGCTACCGGGCTTTCCAGGCGCGACGTCTCCGCCGGGAACGCCAAAGCAGGATGGACGCCGACCCACCGTCACGGTGGGAAGTGTGTTCTTGGCCCTCCTCCGCAAGGGGTTCCTGGAAGGGACCCACCAACCAAGGCGAGACCGAGCGCAACAAGCGAGGACCTCGGGTCAGTCTTGTCCCCATTGGTTGGCGGTTTTTCTTTTTTCTTTTCCCCTTCGTTTTCCTGTTTGTTTTAGAAAGCACTTCCTTCTTTTCTTGCCCTACCCTTGCTCTTTCCCGCGGTACTCTCGCCTTGCGGATAAATTGGATACCTGGCAAAAGGAAGAGTAAAATAAAAGCTGCCGCGGTGCACCTGGTGCTAGAAAAATCGACCAATGCGGTGAGGCCAGCCAAGGAGCAAGGCCTTCCTTCCCCTTGCCCTTCGTCCTCTTCCAGCCAAAAAGGGACAACTGCGAAGTCGGGACTTTGCAGGGCCAGGGGGAAATAAAAATGTAAAGAAAAAATCAACCAATGGGCAACCAGAGCGCAAAAGCCAAGGCCCTTCCTTCCCTTCCCCTTGCTCTTGGTGCTCGCTCCGTCAGTCCTCTTTCTTCGTGTGGTGCGTCTCCCAAAGGAAAAATAAAAAATCGCAAGAAAAATCGACCAATGCGGTGACAAGGGCTTCCCCTTGCCCTTCGTGTGGAGGAGGAAGAAAAGACCATTAAGGTTTATCCCCAAGAAGAAACAAGATAACCAGGAGAGGCACGTCAGTCTGGTGTCTGGAAAAAGAAAAAAGACTAGGGTGTGCTCACGCCTGCCTCTTCAGCCGGTTTCATGAACCCTGCCACCGACTTGCGCCGCGCCCTCTGTGGCGGTATCCCTCTTGAAAAGCAGCAGCGCGTCGTCAAGGTGCCACGTATATCCGGGAGATGCAGCAGCCTCCATCGCGACCCGTCTCTCTTGAGGAGGGCGACCGGGTACAGTCACACCGCCTCCCTTTGCTGCGCCACAGTCAGGTCCGCAGCCGAGGGACAAGAACAGGTGCAAGGGTGTCATGGTGGCGCGGCACCGCGAGCGAGTGGGCCGTGAGTTGACGTGGCTGCGTTTGCGAGCACGAGTCGGAGCAGCAGCAGCAGCCGACGGTACACGAAGCCGGAGACGGTTCTCCAAGCTCCACGCGCTCGAGTCCATCGGCAAAGCCGTCTCCGGCTTCGTGCAGGCATTGGCCACCGGTGCCACGGTTGCAGCCACTGCCGCCAGGGCCATGCCTAGCGTGTTGATCGCGTCTGCCGTGCCCGTCGCTGCCCAGCTGGTCAACGATGCCGTCCAGACGTTTGCACAGTGCGACGGAGACGTCGTCAGGAACGCCGTGCGCGACACCTGCGAGAGGGCGATCCCCAACGCCCAGATCGCCAACATCCGCGACAAATGCTGTCAATATCTGGTGGACACGGCCAATCAGACGTGCCTTCGCATGGCGGCCAAGATCCAGCATGAGAGGGACCTCGTCCTGTTGCTCCAGGAAGACGCCTCCCTCCACGCCGAGGAGAAGAACCTCACCAAGGAACTGCTGTCGCGGCTTCGCACGGTCCGGGAACGGGTGCTAGGGTGGAAGCCATCCAGATCACCCCGAGCGAGCACTAATCCCCTCGTCACGTCTCCTCGCCTCTCGCCCGACCTTCTTTTTTTATCCTCTATTATTATTATTATTTCTTCTCTTCGTTTTTTCTATCATTTTCTTTTTTATTTTCCCCTGTCCCACAAGGGACGAATTGCGTCACAGCGGAGATGTTTATTGCAGGCAACAGCCAGAGGACACTCCCTCAACGGATCACAAGGACGAACCTGGGCACTGCCTGTGCGCTCTCAAAGAGCACTAGCTCGTCTGCAAGATGGCCTTCCGCTGTTCCCATCGGTGCTACGTGGCCCAACTTCTGGGCGGTGGGGCCATTCACGACAACGAAGTGAGACTGGTAGCCCTTGCGGCAGGGCTTGCCCATGAGTGTTTGTGGATGGTTCGGAACAGCCGGCTCTATGACAGGGTAGATGTTGCCAGGCGTGGCGAAAGCCACAAGGATGTAGCGCAGGCCGCTCGAGTTGGGTGTGGCGTAGGAGCGCGCATACTTGATGTTGCTTGTGAAGTAGATGCCTGCATAACAACAGCACCGGTTGGTAAGCCAATTTTCCTCTTGGTGATTTTGACGGTGTGGTGCATGTGTGAGGTTATGAGGAAGAGTGGCACCTTGGCCATACCAGCCGGCATCAACTGCAGCAGTAGTGGCGAATCCAGTCTGGCAGATCTGCCACACGGAGTCCTTGGAGGTGCCCTGGAACACAGGAACGACAGGCAGCTCCTGCTCCGAGTTCCACGCGTGCTGCATCGCCAGCCGTTCCGCTCTTGCCCCGACGGACTTGCGATGTTTGCCACTCCAATCGTTTTTTTTGAAGAAGTGGGGGGAGGCGCGCCACTTGCCAGTTAGCGCGGCGCGGTAGGTGTTGAAGCTCTGCTCCAGGTTCGCGTTGTCGATGGCGAACGCCTCCACGATCTCCACCGAGTTCTGCTGGAGGCCCACCTTCTCAACAAGCGATCGGAGGTTATGCAGTTCGGTGGTGTGTAGCACAGTGGACCCTTTCAACAGAAGAAACGAGCGGTAGGGAGTGGCCTGGAAGCCCTTGGTCACCCAGGCTGAATCCTTGAGAAAGGGTTCTCTCCAGTCCCAGGGATTGGAGGATCGTTCGGTGCTAAGCACTGAGTGGTGCGTAATAAACAGCAAGATGAGTATAGCGCATGTGTGGAGTGAAGGAAACGGCATGGGAGGGTGTCCCCACCTGCTTCTTTTAGCCTTGGGCAATTCTTCTTCTGAGTATAAGGGAAAGAACAACCACACCATCAGCGGCTGGAATTGATATGGTTAAGTGCTATGGTGTAAGTGGTGGGGCCATGCGCATATCATCAGTATCCTCCGAGAGTCCGAGCTTCAGCTGAATCCAAACAGACAAAGATTGGGCGAGAAGAGTTGTTGATTTTCATTTTTTTAAAACAGAAAAAAAAAAAACGATGCTGGTGTCCAGATGGTTGGGACTTACCTTAGCATGCTCCAATGCAAACTGGACCCAGGGACGAAGGTTGAGAGTCGTTGCTTCGTCAAAGGATACCCACCGTCTTTGTCTGTCTCTCTGGGGCCAATCCTCTAGCTGCTGATCAAGCTTGAAGGCAAAAACCTCCACCCGAGCAGAGGCGCTGTGGTCATCCAGGGTGGCAAAATGCCTTCCCTTAGAGACCCTCACTCCTGCCTCTTCGGCAGCTTTGCCGACTGCAGCCTTCGCGACCAGACTTTGACCTTGGGGAAGAAGGAGGCGTAGTTGGTGGCATGCCTAGGGCCCATTGATTCTGGTAGAGGAACCCCGAGTTGTAGTGCTGGTCCTGGCTCTCAAAGTAGTGGTCAGAGTCGGGGTCAGTGTTGCACAGCTGGTCGCCATACTGGAAGTCGAAATTACCTCGGTAGCCCTGGATGGAGTAGTTGCCAGTGTTGGAGCCTGTTGAGCACGGCAGCCCCAGGATCGCAAAGTCGAAGGTGACGATCTGCCGATCAGAGAGCGCCAATTGCTGGTTGTTCCAGCAAAGGGCGTCGGCGGTACACACGGTTGGAACTAGAACGGCCCCGACTGCAACCACGACGGCGACGATGAGCCCTCGCACGCAATGGGGTCCTGGACGTTGAGGCATATAGGTGGCTCTCAGGGGCTAGGGTTGAATATATAGGCGATTACGAAACCTCATGAATCTTCCCTTTCCCCCCCCCCCCATCGCGATGTAAGCCCAATACGAAGGCCGTGGCACATTTTTGGGCAATTCTGGAGAAGAGATAAGACAATCCATAAGGACGTGATGAGGTCATCTGCTACCCCTTGCCGCCTTTTCTGCTTGGCAGGTGGATAGCCCATTGGTGGGAAGTGAAGCATGTGGATGAATGTGAAAGCCCCAAACCGACGTCAGGCCACTATTCTTACGGTCTCAAGTTGGCCAGCACCTCCCAGAGAGCCACTGTCCCAGCACGGTTGTTTTCCAGCTCCTTCGTTTCACAGCACATGTCGAATTACGGAGGGAGGCTCACACACAGACACGAATCCACTTGGACGATTGCCCTCTTCTACTGTTGTCGGTTCTTATTACAAGTAGTTGGTGATAATCAGGTGCGTGGAGCGGGCCACCTGCCGGTTGCGCTTCATGCTATAGTTCTTGGCATAGGCCGCTCTCACGTAGCCCCGGTAGAGTTCGCGCATCAATGGCGAGTCGGCCACGATCAAGAGGCACCGGGCGCGCGACTCCTCGAACAGACCGAAAAGGGCCTCGTGTTGGCGCCGGCCAAACTGCTCCTCGTGGCCTTGGACGCGAGCGCCCGGGTAGTGATCGTAGTCCACGTAGGGCGGATCGAGAAAGACAAAGGCGTCGGGAGAGTCGCAGTGCTCGGCCATGGTGT
>CDFJ01223966.1:13402-57681 GCA_000826505.1 Acanthamoeba pearcei
CGAAGGACGCCAGCCGAACATGGCTGCGGCCGAGGAGGCTCGCGTACGATGGATCCAGCAGTCGAGAGCAGGAGGGCACACGGCCGTTGGCCGTCCGGTTCCAGCCTGTGTTGAGGCTAATTTGGGTTTAAGTGCCCACAGTGTGCAAGTCAGGGGCTCAAACAAGCAGGACTTGTCTCTCATACTGAGAACAGTTACTTGGGAGCAGGACGATGGAGGCAAAGACAACACCATAAAAATTCCCATTTTTATTTTTTATTCAAAACACACATTTGCTGCACATGTGGGCATTGGTGGTTGTGCTGACTCTTACTTCTTCCCCTTCCCCTTTTTGGTCACCATAAGCCCCTCCTCCTCCTCCTCTGCTCATCGCCATTCGCCACCTCAACGCATCTGCTGTTTCTTCGCCTCCTCATGCCACTCTCTCCTCACCAAATTCCTCCTCCTCCTCCTCATCGTCGTCGTTGTCGTCGTCGATTCTGTCTCCTCCCGACGAGCCCTCCGCCCTTCTGTTCCAGGCAACTTTCGCCCAGCCTTTTTTCACCAAAGGCGCGCTCTGCCCGGCGCTCTTAACGCCCTGGCTGCCATCGATGAGACTGACCTCGACGCCCTCGGCCTCACACATCTCGGCGACCGCAAGCGGCTCTTGATGGCCACCAAACATCTCAGGTCGGCCCCTCTCGCCCTATGCTCTTCAGACTCCTACTCCTCGTCGTCTTCTTCCTCCTCGCGGGTTGAAGAAGCGGCAGCCAGAGGAGGGCCTTCAATTCTCTGTACAGTCACTTCTTCAAACTTGGGGTGCGGTATCCTGCCGTCGGCCCTTCCGGCGGCGCTGGCCACGAGCGTGACGGAGGACGAGTACCGCGGCTTGTTCCTCTCCACCCTCGACGACGTCTGGCTGGGGCAGCCCCAACCTAAGTTGTGGGCGAACGGCTTGTGGTACTGGGTCCTATTCTTCTTACTGGCATTTACGACCGGAGTGGGTGTACTGGTTCTCGTCTTCGTCTGCGAGGCGGTGGATGACAAGAAACGCGACAAGTACCAGGCGCGGTGAGCGAACGGATCACAGCCCACATTGACCAACTCAACAGGGTCGAGCTGGCAGCACGTGGCCCACACGCCAGGGTTGCCTCCGTGTCAACGTACAGTCGTGAGCTCGTCATCGAGTTTTGGTCGGGCAAGCCCCAGCAGCTACGACCTTCAGCTTGCTGAAATGATGGCATACGCTGGCGCTGCTGGCAGACCAGCAAGATACACCACCAGCAATGGCGGCGGCGGCGGCAGCAGCAGCAGCAGCGATGACATGCTGGGAAAGATTGCCAGCACCACGGATGCCATCAACAACGGGGTCAACTCCGCCAACACCATCTGCTCATGCTTCTGCTGAATGACCCTGGTGTAAGAAGCCCGAGGCTTGGGGGAGAGAACAAAGACGTTTTTTCCTTTTATGCACCATGCAGTGGGTGGTGTCACAGGGGTCGTATGCTGCCCACGCTCACTCTACCGGATGGCTTCTTCTTGTATGCCACTCCCCTAGCAGCAGTCCGTGAGAACTTGTGTGCAAAAAACAAGAGTTGGTCTGACTACATTGTTGGACGTCAAAAAGCTCGCACTCCTCGTTGTTGTTGCGTGTCGGCCCCACTGGCACTTCCCGCTCTTCTTCGAACGTGTAAGGGCTGAACCGGTCGACGTCGTCAAGCTCGAGGGCTGCCGTTTGGGCTTGGAACTGCCGCCCTTCTTCTCCTTACTTCCTTCCCCACTGTGGGTACTCTTCACCCATAATCGCCTGTGCGTCACCTTAGTCAAGGCATCTCTTTTCTCTCCCCTTCCCTTTGGCGTTGGGGTGGGGGGGGACTGACTGATGGGCGCAACATCGTTAACGATTCCCGCAACGGGGAGCTGTTCGTCAACAGTACACCCTTCCGTTTCCTGCGCTCTTTTCCATCGATGAACCACCAGTTGATTTGAATTTGTTCTCGACAAAATAGGCGATTAACTACGACTGGCGCCTGCGCTACGTTCTCGAGCTCGAACTTTAACTGTTGTTCTTGCCGCGGCAGCTGTGACAGCTATTGTCTGGCCCTATCGGTTTCCAAACTGGCTGACAGTTGGAAAATCAGTTTTCCGTGTTTTTTCCGATTTCTAGCTTGCGGATTGGGCCAATGCGCCGAAATTCGGTTTCCCAACTCGAACTTACCACCAACGACTGGAAAACGGGAAACTGATAAGGCCAAACAATACCACAACCGCCACCGCGGATTGGTCGTATTGAACCTTTCTCCGCCTTTTTCCCCCCGCCTTGTTTCTGAGGTTCGCAGTCTGCTCTTGGTCGCGTTCGCGTTCGCGTTCGCAGTCGCAGTCGCATTCGCAGTCAGTCGCGTGAGGAGGGGGTTCGTGGTGGACTGCACAGGTGTGGCCTCTCTTCCAACCTCCTCCTTCCCCTGTCGTGCCCAAGGGACTTGCGTTGACCACCTTCAAGGGCTACAAGCTCAATGCCAAGCCCAACGCCAACGGGAAGAAGAATGATGAAGGAGAGGCCTCACTATCACTGGCTGACCAGGTTGCGCGCTACCTCCAGTCCGTCACCACCGCCAATGGAGGCCGTGTTGACTCTATCGATGACCTGCTGGACCGCGTCAAGTCAGCCTACGTGCGGCTCGTGGGGTCCACGCCAGGTGACGTCCGCGCTATCGCCGCCAGCACTGACGAGCCTGACCTCCTCGTGCCTCTGGTGCCTGGCAGCCCGGAGGTACGGACCTCTGGTCCCTGTGTAGTGGTGGGGTGAACGTCCTCGCTGTGCTCATTGGCAATCAGGGGGAAGGCGACCCAGAAGAGGAGTTCATCGCGGCCCACGTTGCCACTGCGAGGCCAGGGCAGGAGGATGGCATCCTCCCGCCTCCTGATCCTCACCGGTGCTGTACCCCCGAACCCACACCGAGTGACCGCCAATCCGACACAAGGATCGACGACGACGCACCAAGCGCCGAAGGAGCGGGAAGAGAGTGTTGGATGGAGGAGTGGGCTGATATGGATATCAAAGATCTCTTGACCGACCTCGACGACCATGGGGATCTTACAGACCGGCACAGGAAGAGAGGCGCTGAGGAACCTGATGGTGATCAGCCCCCCGCCTCTGGCGCCGGCCATCAGCACAGCTACGACAAACGCAGTCAAAAAGTGACAGAGCCGATGAGGCCAGATCCTTCCTCTCCTTTGGTGCGCACCTTCTCTCCTTCGCCCCCCCCCCCACCCCACAACCGGCTGCATTGCCTTACCAAGCGCGCTTTCCTCTCAAACCGGCCCAGGGCGAGGACATCCGCGCTGGCGAAGAGGTTCATCGAGATTCGTCGCACGAGCCTCCTCAGTCTCCAAATCAGAGGATCAGGGAGGATCCGCCCAGATGGTCCGCTGTTTCCGCTAGTCACGCCGACCGTGGGCTCGCGGCCAAGAGAATCAGCGCAACGATGTGCGACGAGGCTGGGAGCGGTCCTCCTACTAGAGGACTCACAACGACCGGCCCTATCATCAGCCCAGAGACACGCACCACCGTTCAGAGGCCAAGAGTCATCACACTCGCCACCACGCTCACCGCGCACCGCCGCTACACTGGCGATCGAGTGCGACGCACAACTATTCCCACCACCGCCACCACCACCACCAGCAGCAGCAGCACCGGCCCAACAAGCACACGGGAACGACACCGAACGGCAGGAAGCGCTCTAGAGAGAGGACGGACCACTTCGCGCGCTCGTCGTACGCGCGGCAAGCTCATCACCACCCGGGAGCGGGTCATGACAAACGAACTCGGCGGGCGGACAAGCCGGGGTAGGGACCCACCAACGTTAGCTGAGCGCGATCTCCACGACCACACCGCTCGACGTACCTGAAGCCGCGTGGAGTAGTACTCTTCATGCTGACGGTAACGATGCTCAGAAAAACCGAGTCTGCGCAGAAAGGGTGCGCGGAGGCGTTGAAAAGGCGTTCATTTGCTTTGGGACAGACATTCGAGTGCTTGGGCTGCTTCCTTGGGATCGTCGCTTGTGGGGTCGCACCGCTGCTTCTTCTCGGGGGGCTTCGTCTCCGCCGAGGTCCGCTTCCTCTTTGCTCCGTTGGACTTCTGCTTGTCCACAAGCAGCGTACGTGGTTCCGGGTAGAAGGGCAGCACTTCGAGGTTCTCTCGCACGCTCTCCAGCAGCGGCTGGCGGATGTCGTCGGCGATCTGCGACCACATGATGTCGTGTTGCCAATAATAATAATAATAATAATAATAACAAGAATAAGAATAATAAGAATAAGAAAATAAGAAAAAGGCAGAGTTGGGAATGGCGGGATGTGGGGGAACCTGTTTTTTTCGTCCTTGGTGATGTTGTAAGCGATGAGCAACTGTGGCGGCTCCTCGAAGGTCTTCTCGAACAGATCTCGTAGTCGGCGAGCTGATCGAGTCGCGTGGGCTCAGGCCAACGCCCATCGGTCATGAAGCAGACGATGTCCGTGCCATGGCTCGCGTTCATCTAAGTGCGCGCCACAGCAACAGGGTTAGCACCCGGGTGCCGTGAACGAGTTCAAAGGAGGGAAGAGGAAGAGGAAGAGGAAAAGAGAGGGGACAGGGTTTGGGGGGGTTAACTCACGTCTCTCTTCATGCGCCAGCTTGTGTGGCCAAGGCCAGGCAGATCATGCAGCTCTATCTCGTCGTGGTGATAGGGGATAAGAGGATCAGCTTGTTGGTGCACAGATCTTCTCGCTCTTCGCCTCGCATCGTGCGCAGCTCCTTGGCCACGTCTCGTAGATCTGCGCCCATGTCTTGCCCGTTTCTGGTTGAGACGTAGCGCGTCTTCACCGGTGACTCCGTGAATCGCAGTGCCATCATGCGCCCAACCTCCGACTCACTGTCGAGCTTGATCTTCCCCTGACTCTCGACACACCCATAGTATTCGAGGCCTTTGTCGCGCTCGTGCCTCTGATTCTCGAGTTCCACGCGAAGGTTGTACTCGCGCTGCTGACATACCTGCACGAGTTCGATGCGTGTAACGCTAGTCCAGCGTGTAATTGCTGAAGATGGCGCGGAGCTCCTTCGGGTCGGACAGCTTGACACTCTGCTCCACCAGCGAGATCCTCCTCTGGGTGTCCTCGAGTTGTTCGGTGATCCGCTTAAAGAATTTCGGCAGCGCGTTTCGGAAGGCGTCGAGATAGTGGCACGTTATCTGTGCCTTGGCGTTTGCCAGGCCGATGTACTGGTCGTTGTTGGGATTCCACACTGCGGTGCTTCCATCCTTGGCGTCCTGATACGAGAGCGCACGGCATGCCATCATGGTGAGACCAAACACCAGGCACATGACAAGTTGCACTGTGCGGCGCACCTTCTTTGAACCTGCTCAATTTCTACTTGTTGTGCGTCCTGATTTGTTGCGCCTGGTACGGTCACTCGATTCTGTTCGCTCACTTTGCTGATTTACTCAATGGTGTGGTGCTTTTGCTGCAGGCCCTCGACTGGCGGCTATTCCATGGGGGCACTGAAATTGAGCACTGGTAAGCACGCCTTTCGCAGGCAGGAACCGGGACCGTACTGAATGATCTTTCTGACGCTCGCGTCGACGACAGGAAACGCCAGCGCATCCGGAGGCCACGTCAATGACATACAGTGCTGCGACAGCGGAGCGTCTTGCTGCCCGCAGGTCGTGTGCTGTCCGCGGTGGGAAGGCAGCGAATACGCCTGTTGCCTGATAGGGACGACTTGCTCAGCGACGCCGGGGATATGTAACCCTGCATCATCCGACGATGGCCACACCACGATTCAGATCCTCTTGATCGTCGGCGGCTCGTGCGTCGGAGTCATCATCGGGGCGGCCATCCTGGTCGTTGCCAGACGCCATTGCGCAAAGAGGGCTCAGTATGACCGCGTTTAATGTTGGCCTCTCATCAGCTATTGTTTGCCCAAAATACACGCTTTTGCACGCACTCACACCTTGCTGCAACAAAGAACGCGACACAGTGATCTACAGTCGCACGTGGCTGACGAAAGCCTTGTGAGGTGCAAAGCCCACCTGCACATCACGCGGTTGTCGGCGCAAGGCGCCAACATAGCGCCCACAACTTACATGGGTGCCCAAAAGATGGCGCTACCGTCACATGTCCCTTCTTCTTCGCCACGTGCCTGTCATTATTTATTTCTATTTTATTTTTTAAATAAATTTTGGCACAAAAGGGAAAATTGTGCCAAGCAGCGGCCACAAGGGCTGGAGCCACTGAGGCTGAGGCGGCGGCAGCAGCACCACCTTGTGGGCGCTGACACGGATCGTGCGTATGCGCACTCATTACAGTGCTAATCATGTGGAGTGCAGGTGGGCTATGCACATGCTGAGTGAATGAGAAACCCTAAACTATTGCCTAACCCCCAAACCAGGACCTTTTCAAAAAAAAAAGCCATTGGACTTATCGACAGCGCCTGATGTTTTCTTTCACATCGGTCATGCCAGTGAAGTGATCCTTTGCGCATGCTCCAAGGTGCTCTCAAGGCCATGCTCACATGTCAGCAGAGCAGGATTGCACTGCAACAGCATTCTCGCAAGCAACACTATCACCACCCACAGCCGCCAAACAGGCCATCAAGTCCGACACGCAACTATTCCCAGCAGCACAGGCGCAACAAGCACAAGGAGATGACCATGAATGCAGCTCATGAAGAAACTGTGACAGAGAATGGGCGGACAACTTCACCCGCTCGTCGTACGCTCAGCAGCCCCATCACCACGGCCTGAGAGCGTGTTGTGACAAACAGAGTCGGAAGGAGGACGAGCCGTAGGGTAAGCCACCAGCATGAACTGAGCACGAACCTCATGATCACACCTCCCAGCTGGAGAAGACAATGTGTAATAGAAGAAGATATGGGGGAGATGGGGCTCATTTGGCCGCAAGAGTCCACCTGCAACCTGTGGGACAAGTCAGGCGACAGCCTTGGATTGGTATGCGCACGTAGGACCATTCCAAAAGGCCTCTTCCGTTGCACCCTACCCAAACGGATCAAATATCAATCAAAACCAGCTCGGCCAATGCTATGCAGGCTCTCGTCGTCGAGAGGCTGCTGCTAGTTTGTTGTTTGCCTGTGATGACGGCGTAGCGCTGCACGAGCAGTGCCTCCTACTCACGATGGGCAGGAATGACTGGCCAGGCCTGTGCCGCGCTGGGCAGGAACTCACAACTAAGCCTTGGCGGCCTACAAAAGCTTGTCAGCTATGTGCTTTATACACCGTGGCGTCCTCGTCCTCCTTCCACACCGTGATGGTCTTGTCAGCCTTGCAGGTGATGAGAGGCAAACCTGGTATGGTAGAAGGTCACCGCACGGCGGCCTCACAGTCGAGCTATCCTGGTCGGGGGAATGTGTGCACATGGTGAAGAAGAAGGACGTGCTAGGCTGGAAAAAGGTCTGAGTGCCCTGGTAGAGCACCAGTATTCCAGTCGCATAAGCACAGAAAGCCGTTATCGCCACCGGTCACGTGCACTCCGTCCTCGTTGATGTGACCATCAAGTAGATGACGTTGTGTCAGGGGAGGTTGTGAAGGAAGTCGCCATTGGGAGGCTTCCACTTATTGGTGTTGTCACCCGAGTGTGTGAATGTAGGCCCTTTCGCGGCTCTCCTTTTTTGTGAAGAACTAAGCTCCAGCAGGCAATCGAGCTCAAGCTTGCGCTCCTCCTCACCTGCACTGTCCTCTGTCCAAGAGTGAGACTCCAGTGTCAGTGGATCATTCTGTGGCCGCTGTCCAGTGTCTTGAATCCTGCCTCCTCCCATTGATGGGCCATGCCACCCCAACCTCACACCTGTAGACCTGTTCAACGACCTGTCCACAGCTGCCCAAGGCCTCACACCCAACCTGAGAGCAGGTGGGCGATGTGGTTTTGACCCATATAACTTCACAGCTTTCATGTTTAATGCAAGCATGGAATAAATGTGTGGCCACTAAGAAGGTGTACATAGGCCACTCACTCATTGCCATTATTGAGGCTTCTTGTGAAAGGACAAGTGCCGCGGTGGAGACAGTGAGTTTTGCAGGCCAGGTCCGGGCATGTGGAACCCCGCGATTTTTGCAACGAAAGCAGCGTTTCCGCTTGCGGCTGCGGCTGTTGGATCTGGGGCTGCGGCTGGGGCTGCTGCTCTTCCCTATCTGCTTGCTTCCTCTTCTTTTCACCGTACCTCATCCTCTTCCTCTTCCTCTTTTCCTCCTCCTCATCATCTTCCTGTTCTTCATCCTCTTCCTCTTCGCGGACTTCTTCCTCTTCTTGTACTTCACTTCAATCTTCTCCTTCAGCTCATGCACGTCCGCAACCGAATGGTCAATTCGCGCGTTGATAGTTGCCAGTTGTTCCCATTCAAAACTCGAGGGTTGTGCTGGCCAACTTTCAAATCGGAATGCGTCTCCAACTCTACCCGACAGCTGCTCGTGTGGATGGCTTGGCTGGCTCGCTCTTATGAATGATGGGATTTTGGATCAAGAGCTCTGCAGACGCGGCCGTTGCCCTCGTGGCCAGGCTTGCGCGTGCACTCGTAGGAGCCCATCGTGTTAGTGCAGATTGCGTGAGGATCGCGATGACTACTTTGCCCTGTAAGGCCTTATTTTGTGGGTTTCTGTTTCATTTTCCAACGTTGTTCTTTCTTTCAAAATGTAAAGTAGGAAGAATGGACTGCATCGCATCGGTCAACAGATTCATCGTCGACTCGCATAAGGGCGAGGGCGAACCCAGTTTGGTTGAGGCCTGACCAGGGCATACTTTCAACCCTTGTGCGGTCGCAAATTTCAGGTCGCTGGTCGCAAGTCGCAAGTCGCGAATTTTGGATCGCGGTCGCGGGTCGCAAGTCGGGGGTTGCTTGTCGCAGGTCGCAAGTCGCTGGATCAGTGGTATTGAGCGTGGATAGAAACATGTGGCGATGCACAGGCCGGGTCAAACGAAACGCTGTGCAGGTTCAATGTAGACACCTCCACCCGTCTGGTTCTCTCCCGCACAGAGTGGTGGAGGAAGAGGCGAAGGGAGGCCAACAACAAAGACAAGGGGAAAAAGAAAAGAAAACTAAACCCCCAGACTGGTCTACACTAACACTATTATGATGATGACAACATAGCAGGCCCTTTAGCTCTGTTTTCCACGCTTGAGAAAGCGGGGCCAGACGCAGTGATGGCGAAATTTCCGCCACCCAAGCGCCAAAGAGGCCGGAAAAGAGACACCCCTATGGCGTAGTAGTAGAAACAACAAATTGCACGGTCCTCCCCACTCGGGAGCTCAAACACCCAGCTAGCAACAGCCATCACGAAAGACTACAATGTACAAGGTGCAATATCTGTGGCTGAGTACAAGATTGGTTGGAGATGTTCTATAATAAAAGCAACTTTTAGTCCAGGCAAACCATGTATGTAGCATTTGCAACAAGCTGCAAACTCTAGCATATAGGCCAAGGACTTTACCCATAACACTGAAAGTGTGGACTGCAAGCAGCAAACCATTGCTAAAAACATGTGGGCAACAAGCCTCCTTTTCAACACTCATGGTACATTTGCTTTTTTTTGGCTGGTTTGCCCTTCACATTTTTGTTGAAACAAACAGTAACAAGCCAATGAAAATAAAAAAAGGTTTTTTTCCTTTTTATGATGGTTAAAATAGAGCAAAAGGAAAAAAAGTATGGTGAGTCAGGAAATCTATTTAAATCTCCCACAATACATGTTTCAATGTCTTTTTGCACATTTTCATGTGGGCACCAGATTTTATCAAGCTACCATCAGGCTGGATAAAGTGGTGTGTTGCACAGCAGACTGTTAGTTGAATGCTAATAAGGGGCATGGCTAAATGCCAGGCGCCCAGGATGAGCAGCAGTCCTTTTACACACTTGAACCACAAATAAGGCTTTCCTTTTTTCATTTATTGACCAGAGTTGTACAGTGGCCCAGGTTGGTACGAGTCCTTTGAAAGGACCAAACGTAAGAATGTATTGATCCTGCTGGCGTACAAAAAGCCCTCAAGGAGACTTACAACGAAGCTTCTCTCAACTCTTTGTTCTCAACGTCGAGAAGAATCTTCTGCCCGATTTGCTCTCGAGTGTTCTACAGAAAAATCCTATGCATTGGGGGATAAAACCGCTTGTTGCGCGTGCAAAACCCGAATGCGACTGCGAATTAGTCGCATTCGCAGTCACAATTAATTGCGTTCGGGTTTCGCACTCGCACCTGCTCAAGCAAGACTGGGCCACTTGTTCCCCGCACGCCAGTTATTCGCCATTTACCAAGACGCGGCCGAAGCAAGCACGGGGTACCCCGTGCCATGGACAACCCACACGCTGCCGAACAACCCAGAGAGCACGCAGCACAAGCTCTCCTCGAGCATCTCCTCAACTTTCCCTTCATTGACGACATTTCGGACCTTCCTCTTCTTCTGGAAGAGACCTCAAAAGATGCCTACGCCCCCCTCCTCATTAAGGTGGCGAAAAAAATCTGCAAGGACCACGCCCCGTTTCTCGCAGACCTCAGGGACAGGGTAAACAATGCCATACGGCGTCACAGGGGTGCCCTCGAACTAGAGGCAGAGTGCGAGGAGAGCTATTACTGGTCCCAGTGTGACGAGGACTATGACGCGCACCAGGCTGCCTCTTCTGCTGTCGACGAAGCCAAGGACGACTTTGAGCGGTGTCTGTCTGGCGTCTACTCAATAATCAGAGAGAAGCTGGAAAACGCGTCGCTACCGCTGATGTCGACTCAAGCTGAGCTTGGCCAACAAGCGGAAGACCGGACTCAAAGAGGCCTCTTCACTCGAACACATCACATGGTGAAGGGGGCCATCGCAGAAACGGCCATTTTGTACCTCCTCCGCTGCTTCGGGGCTACACTCTCGCCCCAGCATTCTGCAGCCGGTTGCAGAGCAGACGTGGTGTGCTTCCCTGCAACCCGTACTAGGGTCTGGAATGAGGTGAAGTGTGCCGAAGATCTCGACGACCGAAGCGTGCAGCAACTCGAGACCGTTCTGCGAGGGGGCGAACCTGTCATCGTCTACCACTTCGTCCGTCTGCTTCGGCACCAAGCCAAGGGCTTCGTGGAGTGGCAAAAAAGCCTCCAGCGTAAGATGACCGACGTGTGCTCTAAGCATAACAGAATCAAGTCTCAAGTTTACGCGGTGTTCTACAAGCAGCCTCTCCTGACCATCCAAGTTGACCCAGACGATATCATCCAGAAAACGTCCAGACAGTTGGTGACTTTTCAAGGTGTCCAGGCGAGTGAGTTGCTGAGGAGTGGAATTGCAGTCACCGTCTATCCGCCTCAAGGCCTCCCCTTCACCCCAATCGACGACTACACGCGTCACTGGCACATCGTCCAGCGCTCCCCACTGCTTACTACTTTAGCTTCGTTGGATCGGCAGAATGCGCTCGAAATGTATACATGGATCTCTCGTCACAAGCACGCTCCCAAGTGGGTGCAAGACCGGACTGTGGCACCTCGCGACTGGAAGCCCATCTGCCACACCCTCACGCTCCTCACTAAGTACCTCGATAAGCCGGTCATCTTATCAAGCAATGGAGCTCTTCAATCCGTTCTTCTCTGGCACAGCCGAGGTGAGTTACCGCCGGCCTTCGCCGATGTCGAGGGGATTGAGGCAGACGGCTACTTCTACGTGGACACACGGGATCTCGAGAAGGAAAAGCAGCCTGTCATTCATCTCCTTGTGGACAGCAGTGGGTTCATCCTACCTGCCCCATCCGATGACGATGCTCTCCTCACCAACTTGCTCTCAAGAGAGGGATGATGTTTTCTTCGGTGGCAGAATAAATTGTTATTCAATGATTACACAATCCATAGATGTCTCTTAATTTCACTTGCACTTGCTGAGGAACAAGCCTCTGAGGATCCAGTTCCCTAAGAGGAGCATGTCTTTTGAACCACCAACACACACATAGAGACACACACATGCAACATACGCCAACACACATGCAAATGCACAACAGCTGCAGCATGGTGTGTAGCTCATGTGACATGGGAATCACAATGACCGGTGCATTTGTCCGAGTGCCGCAGGTCGAACCTGAGGTGGCCGACCATGATTCAGGAACTGGAGTGGAGCAGCTGGGAGAAAGGATCTGTCCGATCTTCTTTGGTGTTGAGTCGTGTGTTGTGTGTCGTGTGGTAGCGACCACTGCTTACAGTTCTCACTCCCTCTTTTGTAATTCATGACGACAAAAGAATCCAATCGGCAGTTGTTCAGATGGTTTATTGTGAATTTGGGTGCGTTGAGTAAGACGTCAATACTCGTAGGCGTAGATACTGGCGTTCAAACACTTCTCAAGCTTGGTGTTGCTCTTCAGGCCTTCAGAGCGAGTGGCTGTGGGATGTCCTCCTTCCTTAAACAGGTGCATGTGTGCCTGTATCCTTTCCTCTTCGCTCACGAACTTGTGGGACTCAAGACCGAACCTCTTCCGAGTCTCGAACCACTCACCGCATGCCGCCGAGAACGACTTGCAGCTCAGAGGATCGGTTCGCCCGGTGTTGAAATCGATCGCCAAGAAAGGATGAGCGGCCAAGCGTGAAGACTGGATGCTGGCGGATCGCCAATGGCACTGCAGAGGGAGGCCCCACCACTGTTCGGCGGTCATGGAGGGATTCTTCTTCAGTGCTTGATTGATGAACTTCTTGCTGTCCAGCATACACGTCGGCGGGGGCTTCAACTTGAAGACGATGGAGTTGCGGTTCGATGATGGCGATCCCATGACTCGGTGTAAGAGTGCCGGATAATAGCCGGCGGTCTCGCGGTGTAGAGCGGCTCCTGGGAAAATCACGGCTTGCGCCTTGCACCTCCTTGCAATCAACTCGACCGGATACCACAGCATCGAAGGGTTGGAGTCGTCCACGCCGGGGCAGAGCGCTTGCAGCCCGTCCGTCCGGAAGTCGAACAGCACGATGGTGAGGGTATTCAAGTCATAGTGTGTCCCTCCGCTGATCTTGGCATTACCAGAGAGGTAGAAGAATGACTGGAGATTGCTCTTCGAAGCCAGGTTCTCCTCGGCGCTTGGGCTCAGCAGACCATCTAGCGAATGTTCATCACCTGTGGCTTCCTTCCCAAGAGCACGCAAGGTGTCGTTGGCCACCTGATCCAGCAGGGAGTGAACCGGATGGAGAACGCTCTGCATGGGAGTCGGTTGCTCCGGGGGTGAGACGGTCGTGGGGATGTAGTTGATGATGAGCTTGCCGGTGGGCGCTGCGGTCAGGTCAGTCACTTGCTCGAAAGTGATGCTCTTGTTGGCCGTCTTAATGAGGGCCTTGGCTTCTTGCGGGAGAGCAAACCATTCATCCATAGCGCTGGACAGAGAGCCGAGGCGGGATTTATCGCCGTCGGAGAACTTGAGGAGAGCAAAGCCAAAACGTCGAAATGTTTCGGAGAGTTCGTCGGCTCGGTCGAGCAGATCTGTGGCCCGGAAGATGCTCAAAGAAGTAGAGCTCGTTGCAATGGAAGACATGATCGACTCGCCTCGTTCTTGGGGACAAAAAACTGAGCCGCCCTGTTGGACATGACCCAAAAAAAAAAAAAAACCCACATTAGGCCTGGGTTTCGATTGCGCTTAAGCTCGTCTTGGCCTGGGGTCACCATGTACGTACAGTCTTTTTATGTGGCTTGTTGTTTTCGGTGGCCCCATTGGCGAGAAGCAGAGAGGCGATTTGGTGATATCCCTTGTTCTGAGCGATAGTGAGGGGTGTGGTCTTCGAGGCTCGGGTGCGGACGTTCACGTCGCACTTGGAGGTCGCAACCAAGAAACGAACGACGTCGAGGTGGCCATTGAGGACCGCATAATGGAGACAGGTCTTGCCGCCAACGCGGTCCAACAGGTCTCCATTTTCCAGTCTCTCAAACGCCCTCTTGAGCTTCTCCAGCTTGCCCTGCTGGGCATAGCGGCAAGCTGCTTCGCCCACTCTGTCTGTCATGGTGCTCGGCCGATAATAAAAACTGACAAAAAAAAAGAAAGCGCTGGCTCACCCGCCAGTTTCCTGGACACTTGGCCAATTGTTATTAACTTTGACAATTAAGTACAGCGAATTCAGATTAGTTACCAGGTGTCCGCTACACGTCACGCCAGGAAACCAGGCGCGCAGCTGAAGTGAAAAAGAGGTGTCCTGGCAGCATACCAGTGCTTTCATTGGTGGACGAGCATGGGAAATTGAACAATGAGGCCATTGCCTTCCTTTGCACTTTACCTTCCCCTACCTCTCAAGCCATGGCACAGCAGGTATCTGTGGCGTTGAAAAACAGCTTCAGCCCCACCATTTGCAACAAGTGCGCGAGCCCTACAAACAAGGACGGGTACCGGCTCAAGTGCGTCAGATGTTTCGACTGGGCTATGTGCCTGTCTTGCTTCTTCGTTCGACCCCACAAACACAGCCCCGGACAGGGACTGTGCCTTGGTACTTCAGCCATCAGCTGCACTTCTTGTTACAGGGCGTCAATTTTGATGACCACCGGGGGGGGGGGTTGTTGACAGAGGTGCTCCATGATGCCAACCCAAACGTGCCTTCACGATACCTGCGCAGAACACTTCTTCATCTCGCAGCGGCCTTCTCCGAGGCGGCCGTAATCCTCCTCTTCAAACGTTTCGGAGCGGAGTTGGCCGTAAATGCCGTCGATGAGGAAAACAACACGCCACTACACCTTGCTTGCAACGAGAAAGTCGTCCTACACCTGCTTATGGGAGGAGCAGACTGGTCGGCACAAAACAAGCGAGGCCAATTCCCTTCCCAAACGGCGGCACTGGCAGCACGGCATGTCTTGCGTACGGACTCCCCTTGCACTCTCCTTTTGGAATAGTTACTATCGAAGGTGCTGACCCAACTGGGGGGAGAGAACAGAACCTCTCCACGCAAGACGACAAATTGCTGAAGAACAGAAAGAACTGCATAAAAAAGCGCTGCAAGTGATTTACAAGCTGATTCCCATGCAAATTCCCCCAAGGCTCAGTCAGGGTTCGTTCCAAGCAAAGTGAAACGACAATCTAAAATGCGATCCTTCCAACTCTGACAGAGTCGGGGGTTGTTCTTTGTCAGTGCTGGAGGAGCTGCCTTTTGGTGTTTTCTACAGAGACGAACCCATTGAGACACTCTACGACAAGAACACCATAAAGCAAGAAGTGGTGTCAAAGACAACCTCAGCCACAAACAGACCGTACGTACATTAGCCTCCACCAACCTACTGCTGCATTCACCTGAAATAGGTTCGTCCCTGCATGAACCAGATCCTTTGCTTCGCTGGTGCGGGATATAGTTCTTCTGTCCCTAGCTTTCCGCGATGGTGCCATCCTTCCTCGTCAATGCTCACAAACACAAGATCATCCTCACACCTCCATTCTCTTGGCAGGTGTTTGTGTCGAACGTCACGCTTTCATGATGCTTGATTGCACACCAGCTGACAATGGATACATCATTGGGGTACATTTCTAATGATACAGAAGTGACGCCTGCAAACCTCACCTCTCTGTATGTGGGATCGCAGGTAACCTGCAGACTGTCAAACCTTCTGGTTGTTAACAGTGTGCGGCCTGATCCTATCCAGTGGCTGGAAACAAGTTTGCTCAATGCTTGTGCAAGTGGTAGTTGCCCCGCCACCAATGGAAGTGATGTTCTCTCATCAAGCCTGCTCCTGACCAACCTATTTTCAGGCACATTGAAGGTGAAGTTCCATCCATTCCTCGGACTGGGGCAAGCTGATACAGTCATCGTTACAGGCGCAACCAACAACATTGGCCTTCCCTTTGTCCATGGTGGTGGCCTAATTGTGGTGCGAGCAAACATCTTTTCACCACCCTCCACTCTTTCCTCCATGAAGGAGTACTGAACAAATTACTGTCTGACACTAGGGCCAGGACATGACTGGAGCAATCTGTGTCTCTGTCAATCACAAGGGACAGCTAGAAAACGCAATTCTTGATTGCGCTCCTATGCCCCTTCCCCAACTCCCAACTGGCCTCTTGGCCCGCCAAGGTGTGTCCCTTAAGTTCATTTTACAGATTTGCGAGGGCAGGAATGAGGCTCACATTCTTTTGAATGATCCTTCAAGAATGCAAATGCAGGTATCCGAGGAACAGGAGGTTATGCAATGGATGCAAAGCTGATTGTGCCACCGGTTTCGTGCATCTCTGCCCAGCTGAGGATATCTGCCAGGCTTGCTTCTACAACAGGGGCCCTGGTGCAGTTTATCTTTGGACGAGGCATCTCGAAGATGTGCAAGAGCAGTCTCCTTTGGCAGTCATCGAGTCGGTCCGCCAGAGGAGCAAGAGCAGAAAAAGCTCCCACTTGCCAGCAACTCGAAAAAAGAGCCTGACCAAGAAGAAGAAGAAGAAGACGAAGAAGGACAAGGAACACCTGCAACAAGTGTCCAAGAGTGCCGACCACTCCGACACAGATGAACGCGCGCTGCGTCGTGGTACCTAAGATCCTCCTTAAGACCGATGTTACAAGTAGCTCATTATCTAACTTAACATTTACCTTCACAATATTGTGCTCCACAGTACCCACAATGTCATCATCGTCGCTGGGATCATCTTCGCGGAAGCTCGCCTCTCTGTCGCTGTCAACTGGGCAAGTGGATATCCAAGCCACGCTGTCGCGGTCCGGCTCGAGGTCAGTCCTTGGAAATCAATCGTTGGCCTCCCTCCTCAACAGCCCCGAGATCCGTCTGCGTCAGGTGGAAGAAGCACAACGACTTGTCGACAAAGTCGAGTTGGCAGAAACCAGAGTGGAGATTCGAACAGATTCCAGACTGGGAGAAGGCGCCTACGGGATGGTCTACGAAGGAATTTTGGACCGCCACACACCAGTCGCTGTCAAGGTGCTCAGGGTAGACACGAGAAGCTTCACGGAACGCTACAAGCTGGCGTTTCTGCGCGAAGCCGATCTGCACTTCCGCGAGAGATTGGAGTACTTCGTGCAGCTCTATGGAATCGTCTGCAAGAAGGAGATGCCGTGCCTGGTCTTGCAAAAGATGCAGTGCTCACTCCATTTCTTGATTTCGAGCCCGTCCGTCTGGGAGCAGCTGCCTGTCACCTACAAGATTTCAGGCCTGCTCTCCATCGCAAAGGGCATGCATTCTCTTCACGAAAGACCTCAACCTGTCATGCACCGCGACCTCAAGTCACACAACATCCTCGTTGACGAGCACGACCAGTGGAAGATCTCCGACTTTGGATTCGCTGAGGTGAAGGCCCACATCTCCAACTCGGCAGCTGCTTCTTCCAGTATGTTCGCTCTCTCGCGCCCACGCACACACTCGCGGAGAATTGAAGCTCTGAACTGGAACAGGTCGTGACATTCCACTCACTCACATTCCTTCTTCTTTCTCCAACTCCCAGACTCGGGCGCGCAGGGGAGCGTGATTGGGAGTTACCCGTGGATGGCGCCAGAGGTGATGAAAGCGGCCCCATACACCAAGCAGTGCGACGTCTATTCGTTCGCCATGGTCCTATGGGAGATCCTCGCTGGGGAGCAGCCTTGGTCGGACGCCCGGGACGTGCTGACCATCCAGACCGCGGTTCTCTCTGGTAATCGGCCCGTGGTCAGCGATCAATGGTCCCCAAGCCTGATAGACCTCCTTCAGCGGTGCTGGCACGTCGAAGCAGCGCAAAGACCCCTTTTCCCTGTCATCGTCTCCGAGTTGGAAGCAGCGCTACTCGAGATATCCCAACCCAGGTCATGACCGGTTTCGATGTTTGTTAGCCAATAATTGTCGGTTGTTAACAAAAACAGTCTAATAGGAAACTCGCATTGCATCCCAACCCGAATGCAAGTGACCACGATTTGTTAACCGACGATTATTGGCTACAATCGCAGTTGCACCATCAGGTGTGATCGGAAGACTCTGAGGACTGAGAGTGGAGGCTACGGAGGGCCACCAGGGCAGAAACTGTTCCCTTGACACCTCCGGCCGGTGGAGGCAAGGCTGAAACCTCGAAACCCGACCCTGCCGCTTGCATTCACCCCAAGTGGAGCTCCTCCTGACCTTGCTCGCCACAAGTGCGCAGAGTAGCAACGAAGACCACACGGACAGAGGAACCCCTGTTTCCTATCGACGCCATTTTTCAACTAAGGTGCAGGCCTGCTCGTGGTCGGAAGGTAGGCACGAGCGATTGCCCACAGCCCAAGTGGTGCTCCATCCGACAGAAGAGCCGAAGCTGCAGCTCCCGCCGAAGGAGACGGTAGAGCCAACGGAGATGCGCACGAAGCTTGAAGCGGGCGACACTCTCGTGGAAGACGCGCTCAAGGAGATCCACGACCAGGTCAAGACGCACATAGACCCGAGAAGGAGAACGCACAGCTGCTGGATGCGATCCAAGTCGGCGCCACGTTCCCGAGATTCTAGTGCCAGGAGGTCAAGCTCGACAATCTTGTCTCTATCGGTGGGTTCGTCCGACAGCACCAGCACGAGGTCACACTCACGTCGATCCGAGGCAGTTCCGTTAGGCCATCGAAGAGCACCTCAGCCTGGGGAGGCCGACAGACGTCACGGAGCACAGGCTCACCGACACCATCGCGCTCTACATCGATCGCAAGGTGAACGCGCAGCTGGACGAGTACTTCGATCAGCTCAAGGCCAAGTTCGGGATCATCCTGTCGACCCTCGAGGCTTCACTCAAAGACAAGACCACCGACCACAAGAAGCTCCGCGCCCCTCTCGATAAACTCGGTCAACTGATCGCAAGTCTCCTCCGGACGACCGACAAAATCGGTGACCGCTTGGAGCTGCACGTTCTGAGGATGGAAAGGAAGGAGGAAGAGGACATGGCGGCCAAGAGAAAGCGGGAGGAAACCGAGCGGCTGCTGCATTACGAAGAGGAGCTCCAGCGTCAGAGCAAGAAGCGCAACATCGACCAGCAGCAGCAAAAGCCACAGCCCCAACAGAAGTCATTCTGGACACTGTCTTAGACTCGAAGAGGGGTAAACTCTGGAACCGGCGTCAGTGTGTTTTACATCAAAAAGACTTTCTTTTCCCTCCTCAACCTCTTGGCGCCAGTACATTTATAGCTAGAAATATGATTCGTGTTCGTTGGGATGCCATCTTGTGTTCCCCATAAGAAAGGACAAGTGTGTATGTGTGTATCCAACAGCGCCTCGCGCCCCTGTTCGTGTTGTTGCACGGTTCGTTTGAAGAAGACGTGCTCCGCAGGCGGCTCGAAAAGCACCTGCGGCTGCATGCAGTGCCTTTGGCCCAACTTGCGCAGTGAGCTTCTTCTCCTTTTACAACTGTGATTCCGTCGATGCAAACATGACCAACGGCACGCGGAGCTCGAGCACCCAGCCCGAGGGATCCTTGGCTTTGCGCGCGGCCGAGTTCTGTAATGTAGGTCCTGATACTGTCAACCCTCTCCACCTTCATCTTGAGCATGAGGACCATGGCACGACCACTACACCAATGCCGAGCTGGCCATCATGCCTTTCTTCTGGACGAGCGTATTCGAGACGGTGAGCCAACCCCGCTCGCTCTCTTTCCAAGAACCCACGCGCTGTGTGGAGGTGATAGCTCTCAACTTCGGAGAATGGGACAGTCAGCGGGCCGGCGACCCCTACGCTCTCGATTGTCACTGCCATGCTCATCTGTATCTGTCCGAGGACGCACATCTCCAACTAAACCAGAAGGAGGGTTGGGGAGCGCTTCGTGGACGCCACTATGCCCCGCCGCACTACATGAAGGTTCGAGTCACACCATGTCCTGACCGACGAGGTGATTTCCTCCATCATACGTTCGATGTTGCCTACCCTTGCGTCGGTTCGCTTCAGTGTCCTGTCCGGAGTGACCCTCCAAGTAAGTGGAATGTGGAATATTGTTGGGAGAATTTTTGGTTGAAAAAAAAGTAAAAGAAAAAGGCGAAGAGGAGGCGTCGGAGTGTGCCACCAGAGTCGCCTGCAGCCTCTGGGATGTCGCTCATTCTTGTTCCATAGCAACCCAACCACTTGGGGCGAGTTTTCCACATGGTCGATGAGCACACGGATCTGCACTAGCCGTGCCTGCTCGTTATGCTGAAGAGCCGGTGAAGCAAACGAGCACGACAGAAACGACAAAAAAGCTGCACCTGCGTGTGCCGGCTGTCACAGCGTAGGTGGCGAGTAGGAAGCCATTGCTGATCTTGTGAAACTCATACATAAGAGCGATTAGGCGGCGCTGCTGGACACAGACCTGCGCCTCGTGTCGACCTCTCCAGAGGTCCATCTCGAAGATCGAAGCTGCGCACGTTGAGAGAACCCACTCGCACCTCGAAACACTCGAGCAGCTTCTTTACGCTGGACTAGAGGTTGGCAACATTTGCGGGACCTGGTTTGGGGGTGGTGCAGAAGATAAACACAACACATGGCCAGTTTGGTGTCGACAACGGCTTCACCCTCCGTGCGTTCTCAGAAAACAGACAGAAGCAGGCCTGACCATTGAGAACATACTGGATCAACAGGATGCAGAGCTGATCTGGCCTCTTCCCAAGCGCTAGGGGATGGCAAGGGGCAGGGTGATGTGGGGCCACTCCACACACTATGACAGTAGCCTTCCAGTAGCAACCTTCTCTGGCCTGGTCCTACTTACCCTCTTCGTCGCTTCCTCACCACCAAGTCTTCTCCAACTTTCCCAATTGCCTCGCTGATTGGGCGCTGTGTGTATCGCCTACCTGCTCTCGCTGCTGGCCAACTTGGCGGTTATGGCATTCACTACCTGGTCTTTAACTAGGTGAAGAAGGACAGAATGTCAGACGAGCCCTGGCGCATGATCTTTGTCATGGCTCTCTTCCTTCATGATGGATTCTCAATGTGTTCGATGCCTGCTCTCATGACTACACCTTCAACAGTGTCTACCTCAAGCCCTTCCCCAATGACGTCACCCAACTCATCAACATCTACGAAACTGGAACACAGGACTCGCAACAGCGCCTGCTACGGGTAAATCCACTCCCCTCTCGATTCGTTTCACTATTTGTTGATACCATCTTGCTCCCTGGGTGGTGATTTCCCCAGTTGCCCAACCATAGTATCAACGGGGCCTCACGGGCCGAGGACCTCTGGAGCCGCATGCTCGCCACCCCGCTGATGACCTTTGCTGCCGTTCAAGTACATCACCTTGTGCTCCTCTCCCGCTTTGGCAAGAGCGCGCACAACAGATTCGGCGTCGGGTGATGATCATTTTGTATGAGTTCTGCAAACAATGACATCAAAACAGGCACCCATTTTCCATCTAACATGAGACAATAGCAGAGGCAACACAGAGTGTAAAGAAGACAAACACAAACACGAGAAGGTACCTTTATTGTGGTCGTAAGGAGCTGCGTGGCTCTGACTCCTTGCAAACCACGACCAAGTCAACTCAGTTGGCTTGTCAGATTGGCAATCGCCAACGACGAGGACAGCAGCAGCAAGAGCCCTTCCAAATCAGGTGATACACACCAGGGCAACATCATCAGAGCAACAGCCTTGCAGGGCACATGCAGGAACTTAAAGCCCCAATCGGAAGGAACCTTGCTGCCGAGGCATCGCGAGTTGTGGCCACGTCGCCCCAACAAGGGCGGGGGACACATCCTGGTGCGAAGGTACCCCAATGCAGAGCCAGCGGCGGCGTCAGTCAGCGCACCCCTCCTCCTGCCGGGCACCCACACTGGCGACCTCTTCTGTGGCGGACCTCACCCGGAGCTTCGCCAAAGACCGGTTCGCCCACCGCGATCATCTCCTGGGTCTCGAGCTTGTTAGGGTGGCAGTAACAGAAGAAGGGCGGCACTGCCAAACTAAAACGGCAGCCCTCGATCATGACAACAGTGACCGGTCGAACTACGCGCTTCGTCCCATGACGCTGGGTCTGCTCGGTGTGGGTCTCGACCGTGGGTACGTTCGTTAGTTGGCGGTGTCGTTGAGCATGCGCTGATAGATGGCTTCGATGGCCAGGTGAGCGAGCGCGCATGGCTGGACCGAAGAAAGCGCCTCCTTGTGAAGGCTTTTCTCTGACGGCGTTGGAGCCAGTGAGTTGAACGGCACCACGGCGGCAGGTGCTGGGCGAGCTCGTTCGCGGCCTGGTTGCGCGACGCAAGGCTGTCCTGCTGTCCAGAGAGAAGCTCGAGCAGCTCTTGAGGAGGGGGAGGGCAACGACGGACGTCTGGTGGCGCCAGCGCGATTTCGGCTGCTCGCTGATGCCGCACCCTCTTGGCCGCTTGCTGTACGACTACTCCAACCCATCACCCTGACTGGCGTTCGCATTCTTCGGATTCGCAATCGCGGTCGCGTTCGGAGTCCGGATTCTTCGCATTCGCGCTCGCGTTCGCATTCGCATTCTTCAAATTCGCACGTATTTCGAAGAGGTGGGCGGTCAATTCGAGTCTGACTGAGCCGGAGCGAGCACCAATCCCAGTCTCAGCCTGGCAGGCAAAACACTTTCCTAAAATGGATCGAAGCACGAGGTCACCGAAACGAGCGAGTAGACCACAAGCTCTTCTTTCTTCACCTCTCGCTCGAGCACATCCTACTCAAACAAAAACCCCACCCGCTTTAGCCTCGAGCTACACGACCAGAAGACGATGATGGAGCTGGAGGAAGGCGTCTTGCAGCAGCTGTCCGACGAAGTGCTGCTCACGATTGTCAAGTGCGCTTACGACGCACATGACGTCGTACTTGCCGAAGCCGAGCACCGCGCTCTGCCTGCTGCAACAGAACTGGTGGCGCTCGTGGAGATCATGAGCGCGCTCGGCCTCGTGTGGCATCGTTGGCGACGCATGGCGTGCGATCCAGCCCAGTGGCGTCAGCGACACAACATCGTGTTCGGAGGCGCGCCTTTCCCTCACCTACGGCCTCCTTTTCCGCGTACGTCTTTTTTGCGTGTATTATGAAATTGTTTTTACACGTGTGCTCATTTTTCCTTTATTTTCTTGCTCTCGGTTTTCCTCTTCAATTCTTCCTCATTTTTTTCAACCACACTGGTTTGCCTTGCAGACATTGCCTGGCGGCAGGCGTACCTGGCCAAGGCGAAGCGCACTTGGTCCGTGCGCAACTCGCCCATTCCCGTGCTGCAGGGCGTGTGCCACCCCACGATCCTGTTCGCCGTGGTCGAAGGCGCCCCGGCGCTGCTCGACCGGCTGCTCTTGCACGAGAAGGCGGAGGAGGCCCTGGCACGCCTGAGCGCGCAGAAGCTGGTGCAGGCCAACAGCTTAGAAGTGGCCTACGTTCGTTGGCACCCATTCGACCCCCCGCCCCCCGCCCCAAACTCACCACGCAACACACGACCGCACACGCGCCCCTACGTCACTCCCGCCGTGTGTGCCGTGTGTTGTGTGTTGTTTGTCGTGTGCTGGTGTGCTGGTGTGCTGCGTGGGGCGCACCTGCGATCTGGAGGGCGCTGAGCGGGCGGCCGCTGTCGATGTCGAGCCCCTTGGCCATCAGGAGCCAGCCCAATTCAATGGCCAGCGCGGGCAAAGTCTCTGCAGCGGAGCGCATCCAGCGCGACGACAGAACCCTCCCGCTCAGCTTCTTCCTCCACTTCTTCCGAGCCTCGACCTTGGTCGGATTGTCGGCTAAATCCGGCAGCAGAGCGTCGATGACGCCGAGATCAATGGTGTTTACCTCTGCGGGCACATTGGTCAATTCTCATGCTGCGCGCGTGTGCGTGCGTGTGTGCGCGTGCGTGCCTTTCTCCATGACTTCGAGTACCAGCTGCCAGTTGTAGTCGACCTTCTCGACCAGCACGCGCACGGTTTCCACATGACCGCCAGAACCTGCACAAATCAACGCCACTCGAAGCGTTTCTCGCCTGCATTGAGCCGTCGGGCCAGTAAGTGACCACGCACGCATGCACACATGCACGCGCACAAGATCGACGTACGTCCGAAGACGCTCTGCATCACCAGCACTACTGATTGCTCCCGGTCTTTTGCCGTGCGGATAGCTCTCGAGCAGAGCTTCGACGGTCTTCGTGTGGCCGCGCGGCCGCGAGCACCACCGACGGCTGCCGGTCGTCGATCGCCGGCTCGAACGGTCGAGCCAACATCTTGTCCACGAAGTAGCGTACCACTTGCTCCCGTCCCTCTCTTGCCGCCAACTGGAGTGTGTCGTGCGTGTTGCGTGAGTGTCTTGTGGTGTGCTGTGGTGCTGGCGCGTGGAACAGCCCAGGGGGACTCCCCGGCGAGTGTGCCGCTGGTGCAGTGCCTGCTGAGTTTGGGCGCCGACCCCAAGGCCTGTGGCAGCCTGGGCACGGTCTCGCCCAAAACACTGGCGGTAGGCAACGTGACCATCATTGATGCCCATTCGGCTGCGGCCGCCAGCCGCGGCGGGGGCGGGGGCGGCCTGACTTTGGCGGCGATGAAGTTCCCTCCCTTCAAGGCAGACGAGTACGAGGAGGTTGTTCGGAACGCCGGGAAGAAGCGGAAAGCTCCGAGCCCGGCTGATGGTGACACCATGGATAACGATGCCGACAACGAGGCGGGAGGCGGAGATCGTGGAGCGACTTCGGCGAAGCGACGACGCACGGAGGGAAATGAAGTGAGCAGGATGTCGGAGCTGATCAGGGAGTGGGTGGGAGAGCGGTGGAGCAAGGTTACGGCGCAAGACTGGATTCCACACCACTTCACCACGTTCTACCTGCGTGCCCAGCTGCACCAGTGTGGCCTCCAACCGCAGGTACGCGCCTTGCCTCCCAATCCAACCCGATCTCATCACAATGCCGCGCTCGATGCACGTGGCAGGGGGACGAGAGGGTGGAGCTGATGCGGCAGCTGGCGGAGCACATCGCCGAGGCGCGGCGCGAGAGGCAGGTCACTCTGCAGGACGAGGAGCCCGTTATCGTCCATCCGCGTCGAGGTTCCCGGCGGCTTCCAGCTCTTCATCACTCCTCCGGCCTGAGCGGTGTGGGCAAGGGTTCCTCAATTGTAGAATCTCCCAAGCCTGCCCGTCGCCCATGTGATGGTGCCAAGCGGGTCGATGTTGAGAACCAGCTCCGTGGCCAGAGTGTATATTAGATTGGCCAATGCCCGAGCACTCTTGACGGTTTCCTTGTCGTGATGTTGTCTCTACATTTATTCTTCAATGTATGTAGAAGGCACACCAGAAATGCGTGTAATTACAGACCCGAAATGAGTTTCTCCACGACCTGCACAACCTCCGGATTACCGGCAACGTACATTTTCAACGAGCCGAAGTTCCCCTTGAGGTAGCCTCGCGCAACGAATTGTCATTGGTGCCACATCTGCCCACGGAAATATTGTGATAGGCTTAAAAGAATTTGGAAATCGGCTTTCTTTTATTTTCTTACAACAGCTTTTCAGTCGCAGAAGTTTCGCCCTTTCCTTTGCCGATTTTCCGTTTGTCGTTGACTCCCATTGAAAAATTTGACTCCCATTGAAAACTCGGCTCCATTCAGAGGATGTTGTTATTGATGGCGACATTCCGCGATTCCAGCGACAGCTAAATCTTGGAGGACATAAATCCAATCAAATCATGCCTTTCGACGACTACCCCGCCAATCATTTGTGAGCTTGGTGCCGACAAAGGTGGGCGCCGTCCCGTTTTGGAAGGGTTGTGCAAGCCCACCTTGAGGGTGTCACGAATGACCTTGTGTGCACCTCCAGGCCTTTTTACTTCGAAAGTCCCTTGTTTGAATTTCCACCTTGCCTGGTCATTGATATCTCTCCTCTGGGGTAGACCAGCTTCTTCATGTCTGTGAGATAATCTACCCAGGTCTGGACTGCTGCGTCCCTGTGTGCGCCAGGGTTTGTGTGGAGGGTAGTTATCATGAGTGACAGCTTAGCCTTGAAGGCTGCATTATGTCTGATGATACTTGCGCCCAGTGTAGTGGAGGGGTTGACCACTTGAGAGATGATGTCCGTGTAGGTGGCACTGATATTGCAGAGAAGATGCTTCTGATCACGTTGGTACTCAGAGCTCGACCCATTGCTCTGGTAGCAGTCCTTGTTTGCCATTGCCTGAATGATGACCCGGCTAACAGCTCTGTCGATGTCCTCGCTTGCCATCGTAGTAGTCACCCAGAGTGATTTCGTTTCCGGTTGCTCAGCTGTGCTGACCAGTCACAGCGCCTTAACTGGAAACCCGGCAATGCCGATTCAGTCCGGTAAACACGCCACCGCCGGAAAGGTGGGTGGAAAGGTGGGTGCCGCGGCATGGCGGAATTTGGCACAAAAAATTTAAGCAAGCAGTTATCTCTCTCTGGTGGTTTGCACAACACCCAACCACAGCCACACCAGACCGTCAAGAGGACCGCACGCCGCTTCATGAAGAAGTGGTTGACACGGTGTTTTGGGGAGTCACCATGGATGGCCCTGTCATGATTCGGAGTCTGAAAAACACTGACACACCTGTTTGCTATCTCTGCTCGCCTGCCGCTGCCATTCCTGTCTTCACTCATGATTTTTCTCTTGAACAATGAGGGACACATTCGAAGAGACACTGCGTGCCAAGTGGACCGCCTTGCCCAGCAGTGTCAGCAACCACTTCGACACCGAGGGTTGCCCGCGAGCCACCAGGGACCCGGCACCAAGTCGGCCACCTACACGAGCCCGTCTGAGTACTACCGCTTCCACACTGCCGGCCGCCCCGGTTGTCAAGAACCAGATCCGCAGCATGAGGTGCTCCACCACCTACACCGTGTCAGCCGACAAGCGCAGCGTCACGCTCACCCACACGAACCCGGAGAAAGGCAGGCGGCCACTACGTCGGCGAAGTGTGTGGAGGTCGTGTGGACCAAACTCCTTCGACCAGTTCAAGCAGGTGCTGCTCCTGAAGTGTTCAACACACCGAAAGCAGCAAGTGCGCCTTATCGGTCTTTCCCCCCTTTTATGTCTTAAGCTTGGGCAGCGACTCATCCCCTAAGGCTTATCTTCTTCATAATCGGAGAAATGATAACAGAATAAAAGGTTGTCTTCTTGCGTCCAGTTGGTCAATCAATATTCTCCTCCTCTTCGCTCACCCACGGCTTGTCCCCTCACAGTCAGCCAAAGCAGGTCGAAGAGTTGGACTTTGACATCACTCCGTTCCTGCACAAGCAAGAGTACGAGCTCATGTTAGAGTTCCTGTCCGCCTCTGATTGTACGCTTGCACACCCGACCCCTTTCCTTCCTTCATGTCGTCGAAGCTTTCGTCACACCACTCTTCGTGCTCCTCCCAAAAATCTCTTCTTCGTGCCAAGATAGATGCAGCAAATCAATATTATTGCTTTTCCATGTGGCCCTTTTATTTCGAAAACAATTAAAAAAAGATTTCCTCAGGGAGGACACCGCGGCCCAGACCATCAATTCGAATAGAGGTGATGAATGGATGGGGGGCGTGGTTGGAAAATGTGAGCGGATCTGACGTGGTGGGCGTGCCGGGCGTACCTGCCTGCGTCCTGCTCCGCTTGTCCACCCCTCCTGCTTCGCCCACCATCTTAATTGGGAGTCAGCGCTCTTTGGTTGATATGTGCGCCTCCCCCCCCCATTCATCATCTCTTCTCTCCTTAGGGGGCGTCCCATGCAAAACAGCTTGCCACTAATGGATTCACTACCCACATGACAGATGGATTGACTCACTGAGACACCCACGGCTGGTGTTGTGGCAGCATGCCAGGCTCACCTACCACTCTGAGGCTGACCTGTGGGTGCTGGAGGACCTCCAGTTGATCAATGGCATCTTTCTCAATGGAAAGAAGAGCTCACTGCTTGTCATTCCAATGAATGGTGCAGGCTGATGTGATGCAGCTGAAGAGCTGGCAGTGTGGTGTGTGCCATTGAAAGGGTGCAGTGCCTGCCCTGGTGGCCCATGTTGATGACCTGTGCCAATGGGAACTTGCTGAGGGCACCATTATCAGCTGTCTGCCTGAGGTGATCACATGCCCATGACACTGCCTGCTCACCTGCCCATGTGCTTGTTGTTGTCTCACACTTCATGGTGCCATTGTCACTGCCAGGGCATATGTGTGCAGCCAACAAGTGGGGATTGGTTTTGGCTAGCCAAGGTGGTCAGCAAGAAGGTGAAGGGGCAATGGAATGTACAGGTACTCACCTCAGGTGCTCTTTTTTCTGTTCACATGATGGCAGTGCTGCCTCAGGGACTCAAAATGTGTTGTGTTGGTTGTTGTTGTGGTGGTGCATGTGTTGTCAGGTGCAGTGGTTTGAGAATGACCTGCAGAAACAGAAGAGGCACTATGTGTGGGGTGCAGAGCAGTGGCTTGAAGTGGAAACCATCATCTGCCCTGATGTGAGTAACCTGCTCACCAATGTGGGGACAAACCCATTCAAGATCCAGTATGATCCATGCCTCTACACTATTACCTAGGCACTAGCTCCATGTGTCACATTGACATGTGGCAAGCGTGCCCCATGAGGTCAGTTCATGTATATAGTCAGTCCAGTAATGAACACACATTCAACTCAGCTTAACATAGAGGTCAGCAACAAATGCATCAGCAAAGTAAACATCTTGTTGTCATCCCTCCTCCTTTTTTTTCTCTCTCTCTCTCTCTTTCCTTGTTAGTGCAGGCCAAGACCTGATTTGGCCATCCCCCACACAAACACAAGCCAAGACAGGGCTGCATGTGCGGTAGCCTTGTCTGTGAATGGTTAACAATGTTTATTGAAATACAAGAGTGTGCCTGCAAACACAAATACAACAAGGTGCAACTGGGTCAGCAAACTCAAATACAAGCAACCAGCAGCAGGGAAAAGATACCAGTGATTGTGAGTGGTGTTGTGAGTGAAGGAGGCGCCCACCCTACCAAAAACAACAACAATTATTATTTTTATCTCCGCGCCCAACCAACCAAAGCCACATTAGGACTTTCCGTGTAGCGCGCCCACCAAAGAAGAAGAAGAAGAAAAAGAAGATGGAGAAAGAGGCCAACCACCCTCTCCTTTCTCCTTCCTCTGTCCTGCCCAAACCAACGAGGCAGCATCTTTGCAAGTGCGCTCACCACCCGCAGTGGACGGCCCAAGAGAAGAAGCAGCGCTGTTGCTGGGCCTGCCAGGCACTGCTCGACCCGCTGAACCAGCGGAAGCGGAAGAAGGCTTGCGCCAACCCCTGGCCCTGGGCCAAGGACAGCCTTGTACCGCTTCCCCTCCCTTTTCGTTGTCCTTCGTATCATTCCCAAGTTGAAGCCTGCGCTGTGCCCCACACGCGTGGGACAGGGACTTGGGCTGACCACCTACAAGGGCTACAAGCTCAACGTCAACGCCAAGGCTAACGAGAAGAAGCAGAAGAAAAAGAAAGAGAAGGATGAAGGAGAGGCCTCACCGTCACGGGGTGGTCATGATGAACAACAAAACCCTGCAACGACCCATCAACCGTGCAGCGATGTCGTAACAAGGTAAGTGTTGAACCGTACCAACTCAACAGCAAGCGTTCCTGGGCGTGATTGCCACCCCTGACGAGTGGGACCTCGACAGGCCACATGACGACCACCCATGGTCGGTCGGGCGGCTGGACCAACTGGCTGACAAGGTAGCGCGCTACCTCCAGTCCGTCACCACCACCACCGTCGATGGAGACCATGAAGGAGGCCGTGTTGGCCCCATCGATGACCTGCTGGATCGCGTCAAGTCAGCCTACCTGCGGCTCGTGGCATGCCCGCCAGGTGACATCCGCGCTATTGCCGCGAGCACTGACGAGCCTGACCTCCTCCTACCTCTGGTGCCCGACAGCCCCGAGGTACGAAGCCCCTGGTCCCTGTATCGCGAGGAGGTGACGGTGTTCTTCGCACTGCTGATCGTCGGAAATCAGGGAGACGGCAACGCAGAAGAGGAGTTCATCGCGGCCCACGTTGCCACCGCGGGTCCAGGGCACGAAGACGGCATCCTCCCCCCTCCTGATCCTCGGTGCTCTTCCCCCGAACCCACACCAAGTGACCACCGATCCGACAAGAGGGTCGATGCCGATGCACCAAGCGCCGAGGGAGCGGGAAGAGAGAGTTGGATGGAGGAGTGGGCCCAAAAGGACATCGAAGATCTCTTGGCCGGGGACCCCGATGACGATGGGGATTTCACAGACCGGCACTGGAAGCGAGGCGCCGAGGAGCCCGAAGCTGATCAGCCCACCGCCTCTGGCTCCGGCAACCAGGACAGCTACGATGAACGCGATCAGGTGACATAGCCAGATCCTTCCCCACGCACCTTCTCCCCATCGCCCCTCAGGGCTCATCGCCTTACCAAGCCGCTTTCTGTCTCCAGGGCGAGGACATCCGCGCTGGCGAAGAGGTTCATCGGGATTCGTCGCACGAGCCTCAGTCACAAAATCAGCGGACCAGCCAGGAAGCTCCCGGCTGGTCCGCTGTTTCCAATAGTCACGCGCAAGAGAGTACGATAGCCCGTGAGCATTCTTTCCGATGGTTCTATGTCGCTTACGGCCTAGCACCCTCTCCGCGCAGGGCGACAGATGGAGCGCCGGCCGTGGGCTCGCGACCAAGACAATGAGCGACGAGGCTGGGAGCGGTCCTCTTACAAGAGGAGTCACCATGACCGGCCCTTTCAGCCCAGAGACACGCACCACCGTTCAGAGGCCAAGAATCATCACTCTCGCCACCACGCTCACCACGCACCGCCTCAAAACTGGCGATTGAAGCACAACTACTCCCACCAGCAGAGGCGGCACAACCGACACACGGAAACGCCACCCAACGCAACTCACGGCAGGAAGCGCTCTAGAGAGAGGACGGACCACTTCGCCCGCTCGTCGGACGCGCGGCAAGCGTATCACCACCACCCGGGAGCAGGTCGTGACAAACGGACTCGGCGGGAGGACAAGCCGGAGTAACAGAGTGGCAAGGCCCGTGTGTGGGGGTGGTGCGTGCATAAAAGGCCGAGGCGGTAATTTCAAATACCAATCGCAGCTGCGGCTCCAAAGTGGTGTTCGCTCTTTGGTGAAGCTGGGTATGCACGAATCATCCCACAACGCCATGAACGTGTTTTAGAGGCTGTATTGTATTGTCAATCTGAGATATCTCTGGGTTCGGTCACGCCGTCACAGTGGGCTTCTCTGTTGGCTGATCTCGTGCAGCCGATGGATCACGGTCTGGTAGAGAAAGGATGCTCTGGCAACGGGGTCGGCTGCCAGCCTCACATCCACCTCGACGAGGAACGGGAAGAGTTCGCCGCGGCACCAGTCAAGCAGCGCGTTGATGACCTTGACCTCTTCCTCCTCGCTCTCCTGCGGCGGCGCTGAAGCTCCGCTGCCGACTCGGCGCTCCTGGCGCTGCCGCAGTTGGACCCTCTTCTTCTTGAGGTTCCGCTCCACCAGGGCGATGGTTTCGGCGCTGCTTGCTTGCGCCAGGAAATTGCAAGGCACATCGGCCAGCTGAAAGAGGTACGGAGTGGGCAGCGAGTCCCACCTCACGGCGAGCCGTTCCTCGGCCGACTCCTTGGCTGCGCTGCAGGCCTGGGACTGCTGCTCGCCATCAACCAGATGCTGATCCCTGCCAGCCCGTAGTCTGGCCCACTCTTGCCGATCCTGTTCGAGCCAGTCCTCTTCAGCAGGCGGCGCCTCGTCGTGCTCTCTCCGGACCTCGGGGGCTGTTGATGGGCGTGCCACCGCTCGCGAAGAGGCCTGTTGACCGCCGGTCCCACGCTCGGTGTCTCTCTTGCCGTTCTCCCGCACTCCACCTCCAGAGGCGTCCGTGGTGGTGGTCCGACGCTCACTAGAGCCTCGTGCGTGTTCTTGTGGTCCCGGACGCCGGCCGTGCAGTGGCTCGTTGGCATGCATTCGTCGGTCGGGGGAGCCTCTGTCGTGGTAACCTCGACCTGCTCGGCGCTCGGGCGTTGGCGAGCGCTCTCGGGAACGCTTCCTACGCTCCGACGTTGCCCTGCGGCTCTCCCGGCTGGGTCTCTGATGTGTCTGATGGGTCCGGTCCGAAGTCGGGCTGGTACGGCGGCGCTTTGAAGACCGCGACGACGAGTCGTTAGGGTGATCACCGTGCCGCCGGGTGGGCCCAGGCGATGGTGACCGAAGTTGTCGCTTGGCCCTCGAAGGATGCGAATTCTCACGGTTGGCATGACGCTGTGATGGACGATCATCCTCGTGCACGCCGCTGGATCGCCCAGCACCCGGTACACATTGATCTCGGGATCTGCGCGACTGCCCTCCGGTTACCCCTTCGTGGGGTCGTTCCCGACGAGGAACTTGGCCTACATCGTTGGATCGCCGATCACAACCTTTTCCACCCTGGGGCTGCTCATGCTGGCGATGCTCTTGGTGCGCTCTTTCGCTCGCCAACTCTTCTGCAGGTTGAACCAGGTCATGATCTGGGTAGAGGGGAGAGGTTCAGTTAGGACTGCTGGCAGTACAGATACCCCTTAGGGTCAGGAAGAGAAGAGGGAGGGAGGGAGGGAAAGAGAGATATACCGTTGTGAGCGTAGCCTGCCAAATGCACAGCCATGGGCAATTGCTCTCCATGCTGATCCTGCTGGTTGTGAGCGCGCTGGACTGGTGCTGGTTGGAGAGAGGCCGTGCAGGTTGACTGGCAAGGTGACTGCGTTTGCTCCGTGGTGGGCGACCCTGTGCACGTCTCCTCCACCTGGCCAACAGGGTGGGTGGTGAAACACACAAGATACAAGGAGAGAGCTCCAAGGCTGACAGTAGCATATGGGTAAGGTGGGTGGCTACCAATGGGGAGCCAGAGCAGGTTGCTCTGGTACGGAAGATCTCCTCCACCTTGGCCTGCAATTCACCCCAGAACCTTGGGGTCGGTGCCCTGGGGCCGTCAGCCGTGCTTGTTGCTGTGGCGGGGTGTGAAGACATGGCAAAGGCCCAGCATCCGGGCCAGCCTGTCCACCTCCTCCACATGATGATTGTACTGCACCTCTTCCTCTGCTTCCTCGTGCTCTGTGTCAGCAGTTTCGTTGCCCGGTGGGATGGTGCTGTTCTTCGCTGCTGCCTCTGGTGGTGCAGATGACGTGGTCGTGGGCATGGTCGCGGTCGTGCTTGGTTCGTAGTTCTCCGCAGCGACCTGACAGGCTACTTCTGCGCCTTCTTGCTCGTCGTTGTCTGCCTGCCCGTCGCCGCTGGCTGCTTGCACCGGTGCAGGTGGCGGAACCTCTGGCCGGTTGGCCTCCATGTTGCTCCTCTCTTTCATCCAGGCCTGGTGCTCGTACAACTGTTTTTCCTGCAGGAGGAGGACACACATAGGCAGAGAGAAGAGGACAGAGCAGACATATGTGTAGGCGATTAGAAAGAGGGGGGGGGGAATAAATAATGAAGCGAGATGAGATGAGATGAGCAAGTGGCTGCTGGACGCAGCAGTGTCGCTTTCTTACCCGGGCGTCCTTGGTCCATGGCCTTGGATTCGCGCAGGGTTTGGCGCGTGGTCGCAGGCTGTCGTCTATTAGGGGCAGGCAGGCCCAGCAGACCAGCGTACGCTTGAGCTCCAGTGGCTCGTGGTCCCATTGTGGGTTGTAGGCGCACTTGTCCCCTCGGTGTGGGTACTGTCGTTGGCGAGGAGCAGGAGGCAGTGACATCCTTCTTCTTCTTCATGTCGCAGGCCCCCCCCCACTGGTTTAGTGGGCCTGAATTTCCTATGGCTTTCTGCTGTTTGTTTAGAATAAAAGGAGGAGCGCACAGCAGGAATGAAACTATTGCCCGGGCACCTCTGCCTTTGGGGGGTGAGCTTCACATCCAGGGCCGGAATGGCATACCGGGCCAAGAGGATAGTACTGCGACAGGTCACGGCGGCCTCGGCCTGCTTGTCCTCGCCCTCCGCCCCCGCCCCACCACCCCAGTCGCGCGAGCGACAGGCCGCTGCCCTCATAGCCCAAGTAGTACGTGTCCCCTCCCCCTCCCCAAATCACAGCAGCTTCGCCATCGACGCTCACTAGAGCCTGCCCATCCCTTGGTATTGTGCCTGCAATGATGACCTTCTCCTTCTCTCCCAATTGGGAGGGAGAAATTACTCTCTGTGGCAAGACTGGTATATAGTCACCCTTGGGACCCTACTTCCAAAGCTCTATCACCACTGGCACATACAAAACTATTTCTTTCAGTTTCATTCACCACTACATGTTTGTTTTTTTTGTCAACATGTGGCAGTTCATCTGTGGAAGAGGGGGGAGGGGTTATTGAGGATTTTCACCTGCTGCCATATTGAGTGCCCATATCCCCAACAACCCCTGGCTGAGCTCCAACAACCTTTTGAACCTGATGCTGCCTGTTTTCTTGCACTGCATGGGAACACTCCACACTCACACCACTATGCATGAGTGGGAGGGAGCAGCCCCTCTCACCCATGTGTTTGGTCATGTCACAGCAACAGCAGCAGTGCTTACCTCTCCCCTCACATACTGTCAGCAGGGACATCCAAAGTGTGAGATGCTGTGGGGGCAAGATCACAACACTGTGTGATTGCAGCACTAGTAAACCAAACCCTACTGTGCCCCCCAATCTGCTTCTTTCCTTTCTCTCTCCCTTCATCTGTTAAGCTCATTCCATCACATTCTCTCAGAGCTGGCTGTCCATGGCCAGCTTGACACGATCTGCCCTTTGCCAACATTCACCCATTGGATGGGCTGTTACTGTTTTTTGCAACTGACACTGTTGATAAAATTCTGTACCTGGTTAGAATGCTTGCACTGCATTCTGTGGATGCCTCACAACTATCTGTGTGGTGTGATTGCAAGGTATCTGTGGAATGTGATTGACAATGGCGTTGGTGGTTTACAGGCTGACGAGCAGCGTTACACGCATCTAACTCGTGCAGGAGGTGTGTCAGCAGCGCGAGTACAACCTTTGCATGGAACTCGAGAATAAGAGGCACGTCTCATAGATCTACGAGACGTGGCCAAGGAGCTGCGCTCGATGCGAGGCGAAGAGCGAGAAGATCTGTGCACCAACAAGCTGATCCTCAGGATCCCATATCACCACGACGAGATAGAGCTGCGTGATCTACCCGGCCTTGGCCACACAAGCTGGCGCATCAAGAGAGATGTGAGTTAACCCCCCCCAAAACCCTGTCCCCTCTTTTCCTCTTCCTCTTCCTCTCCCTCCTTTGAACTCGTTCACGGCACCCGGGTGCTAACCCTGTTGCTGTGGCGCGCACTTAGATGAACGCGAGCCATGGCACGGACATCGTCTGCTTCATGACCGATGGGCGTTGACCTGAGCCCACACGACTCGATCAGGAGGTCTGTGGTCGATCAGAAGGTCGAGTATGTTTAGCAGTATCATACGCACGAGTGTCAGATGGTTCCCACCACCTTCTTCCGAGCCTTTACGGTACGCACCTTCTGACCTCCTCGCCGACTACAAAATCTTTTCCGAGAAGACCTTCGAGGAGCCGCCACAGTTGCTCATCGCTTACAACATCACCAAGGACGAAAAAAACAGGTTCCCCCCACATCCCGCCATCCCCAACTCTGCCTTTTTCTTATTGTTCTTTTTTTTCTTATCATCAATAGTATTATTATTGGCAACACGACGCACATGATGCACGCCCATTCACGCACGGCGCCACAACATGACAAATGCAGGACGGCAGCTCCTGATGCGGTGCTGGAAGGCGACGATGACGATCCGACGCCATTCGTCGAGGTTATCAAGAGCAAGGTGAGCGATGCACTCCGGTCGACGACCAAGCTCGAGCAGGGCAGATCGCCGACGACATCCGCCAGCCGCTGCTGGAGAGCGTGCGAGAGAACCTCGAAGTGCTGCCCTTCTACCCGGAACCCGTGCGCACCACGTCGGGGGCGCCCTACGACTTTGTGACGCTGCTGTCAGCCCTAGTGAGCAGTAAGCAGGTAAAGAAGATGTGCCAGCTGCACTCGAAGGTCATCCGGTCGGCTCGTACATGGCTCTTCTACGCCGTGTGCGCGATCAAGTGGATCAAGGAACCGTTCCTCACGACCGAGGATAAGAAGTTCTGGGCGCAGCTCAAGAAGTCGTACAAGGCGAAAGAGAAAGATCTGGAAGACTTCACGAATGAGGTCAAAACAGACCTTTTGCCCGGTACACCTTGCGTTCTCATCTTCTCTCCACTTCCTCCCTTGTCATCTCCACCTCACCCCCCACCACACCCAACTGGCAGTGTTTCTTACTCTGCGCTGCTGGTCCGATCTGTTGTTCGTGTGTCGTGTGTGTCGTGTGTGTCGCGTGTCGTTTTTTTCTGTTGTGAACAGCACTAGAGCAGCAGCTCGTGTGTCACGGCGAAGCGTTGAAGACCATCTGCTCTCGCATCGAGCCTGCGATCAATACGGCCCTGCAGCACGTGCCCTTGGGCGCCGAGATGACCGCCAAGGATCTCAAGCGCCATATCTTCAGCACACTGCAGGTGATGATCGAAACGCAGGTGCGGAAGGAGATCGAGGCCTGGATTCGTCGAACACTCAAGGGTCTCGAACCGTTACGCAAGGTCATCACAGGCATGATCCATCGACTCATCAACGCGCTGTACGCACTTTCTCTCTTATCGACCTGTTTGAAGCTGCTCCTTCTTTCGGCACAACTATCTCACAACGCGTCCTTTTTTTTTGTGGGTTGTGTATTCATGCATCCCTTCGTACAACACGCACCGCCGGTGACGCACGCGCAGATATCCGAAGCGGGCGTCGGCGCCCTCCGAGGGCCTGTGGAGCACGTACTTCAGCACGATGGAGCAGTTGCCGAAGCGGGATCATGAGAGCTTTCAGCAGATCGAGGAGTGGGTGACGGGCGTCGCGCCCAAGTCGACCTTTTCCACGCGACTCGAGGCCAACGTGAGCACCGCCTACAAGGCGGCCGTGACCCTGGCGCTCCCTCAGAATCGCGGCACCATCGAGGAAGAGGAAGTGCACAAGGTCATCGCCGATACCGTCCGACTCACGCTCAAGGGCACATCCAAGTCTTCGAAGAGCATCGAGAAGCTATTGCGGCAGCTGCTCATTGGCCCGTCCAGGTATATCGACACAGGCGTTTTCTGTCGCACTGCCTGTGCCGTCCTTTCTCTCTCTCTCTCTTGGCCGAGAACAGTGTACACCGTTATGATCGGGTTGCTTTGTGGTTGTGGCTGTGTCTTGTTTGTAATCGGCGTGCTAACAGGGAATCGATGCCGAACTATAAGCGAGAGCTCGACATGATTATCGAGGCCCTGTCGCTGCCCTCACAGAAACGCCAACTCGCCAAGCGCCAAAATGGTACGAGCAAATTGGGAAGGGAGTTCCTCCTCCCCCCAATTTCTGCTTTCTGCTTTCCGTTGCATGCTTGCTGAGCTCCTTAGAACCGGGCTGATGTCAGAACCGATCTTCATGTTTTCTCCTGTTGGGCAGTGGAGGAGCCATCGGCGGAAGCGCATCTGCGACAGTTGCGTCAGCTGCTGCAAAAGCACGGAGGCGCAGCTAGTTACAACCGGTCGCTGGCGTTCTACAGGCCAGCGACGCTCAAGGGCGTCCTCCCGAGATTGCCGTCACGGCAGCCCCAGGTCTTCTCGCGTAGGGCGGGGTCGATGGCTCGATGCCAAAAGCAGGTCGATCCCACGAAGCTCCAGCAGCATTTAAACAAGACCTTAGCTGGTGGTACCTCAGCTCAGAAGCAAGAGATCATCGTCCCGGATCCAGAACGACGGGACAGCATCATTTTGGGGACGGAGCACAACGGTGCCGAAACCGCTTCTTCTCCATTTGACCGAACAGGATCAGCAAGAGCACTACAGCGTTCCGCTGTTTGTGGTGAACATGACCATCGCCGCCGTGCTGGAGCTGCGCAATGCCATCGAAAGGCTGGACAAGCTTGGCGAACCTCAGGTAAGGGCGCTCTGCTGTGTAGCTCCTACCCTCCTCCTTTGCATTTGACACTAGCCACACCGGACCCACCCATCAGTTCCCTCCCTCCCTCCCTTGTTTGTGTTTGTGCAGGTCAAGTATCTGATGTTCGTCACCGTGGCTGACGAGGAGTTCCACTAAGCCGTGAAGATCTTCAACGCCAACTCGGTCAGTAAAGGCTCGCTTCTATATCTCATTGCTCTGCCAAAATTCTCCAGTGAAAGTGCAGTTGTTGAATATTTTCTCTCTCTCTCTTTATCTCCCCTTGGAGGTGGTGATGCGGCGTCTCATCAAACAGTGCGCGCGTCTTATCTCTGTCTGAATGTAGGTCAGACAAAGCGGGAGGCGGTGGAGGTGGCCAAGCAACTCGCCAAAGGCCTGGCGGACCAACCGACAATCACGCTGGAGCTCTACTACATGCTGCTGTCGCAGGCTCCCCCCGCAAGGGCCTTCGCAGCTCGTTCAAGATGTCTGTCTACACTAGCCTATTATATAGGAATATATAGAAACATACATATTGTATATATCGTAAGCTCTACCGTAATATATATCGTCATATATATCGTAATATAGAAATATTACGATATACAATATGTCTTATCTGACCTATTCGTGAACAATGCAACACAATCTGGGCAGGAAGGGGTCAAGGTCTACAATCACCTTCGCTCGGGCTATCAACACGAGCTGACAGACTTCTTGAAGAGCAACTTCAAAACGATCTACAAGCTCTGCCGCAAGGACAAGCGCGACGAGTGATCGGCCCCATATTCTTCTCCAACACCCACAACGGCGACAGCCGATGGAACTACGCCTCCGCAGGTTCGCCAAACAACCCCCCCCGCCCTCTCCCCTCCCTTTATTCCCTTTCCGGCCCCACCGTCTCTTCTTCCGCTTGGAACTTATCGGGTCTGTGGGGGGGGGCTGTCGTTTTGTCTCGTGGATGCACGGCGGCGGGGTGGGGCGGGCGCAATATCATTCATGTACCTGGGGACGTACTTTCCGACCAGGAGCGCTGCGACCGACTTCGTCCTGTGCAACACCATGGCCATGCGTCCGTTCCGTACGCTGAACATGAACAGCAAGCGGCAGAAGCACGCGGGCCTGGCCTACTTGTCCCAAGAGATGTGGAAGGCGGGCTGTCCGGCCGTTCTCGTGTTCAACTTCGAGTACTACGACAAGGCGCCAGGCTCGTCGGAGGCTCTCTTGTCCGAGGCGCCTGATTCGCTGGTCGCCCTCCAACGTCAAGTGTTCTTGTCCGGTGGCATCGGCGGTGATCAGGAACTGCTGCGGGCGCTCCTGCTCTCGAAGAGCTTGACACTTTTGGAGGAGGTTCAGTCGGGCGCAGCCGCCGAGGATAACGGTCTGTTCCGTTCGCTGGCCAGCCAACTCGGCGATGTGGACCAGCACAGCCAAGTGCAGTTCACACTGCTTCAGTACCTGCACCAGGTAACGAGGTCTACCCCAGCATGAACACCTCTCTCTCTCTCTGTGTGTGTGTGTGTGTTTTGTGCTGCCCTTTCACCACCAAAAACAGATACGCTAATGTTGTTGTTGTTGTTCATTTAGAACAAGCACACTCTTCTTGATTGCGTTTGGAGCCTCAGCACCGAGCCGAACGAAATGTATGCCAAGGAAACAGCAGAAGAGCTCTACGACCAGCTTCTGGAGCGTGCGTACAAGACCGGCGTGCTTGAGGGCGTATTGGCGTTCCACATCTTCACTCTCGCCTACAAATGCCAGGTTTCTTACTCCCTCCCCCCCCCAAACGCACGCTCACGCATGAGCGCACAAAACGCAACGCTAAGAGTTGCGTGTGCCGTGTGGGGCGGATGACCATCCAGCTGCGCATCTTCTGGGTGAACGAGTTGGGCTGCCTGGGTAGCTACACGGGAACAGGAGGTCGAGAGCGGAAAGCGGAAGGCCGCCCGAAGAAAAAGTCGGCTGTTGTCATCGACGCGGACGAGGTGGAGGGGGAGAGCAGCAGCAGCCAGACGAACGATGGCGCGCTTCTCCACATCGCGCTGCTGAAGAGGGCGGACGACAACTCGAAGCTGCAGTATCTTTCGGTGGAGCAATTCTTCGTCAAGTTCCATCCGCGCTCTAGTACGTCCGACGCCGAGCGCGACAACGACACCCAACCGGACTCCTGATGGCCTGCCTCCTCCTCACGTCGCTGTTGCCGCTGCCGGGCTAGGCTCGCGCAAGGCAAGATACAGCGTAGAAAAGCCTTTTTTTTGTACCATCTACTTTCTCCACCCAAAGGCACTGTCCATCGTTGAGTAGAAGTAGATCTACTCAAAGATGTACAGTGAATCACCAACCTTCGTCTTGACCTATGTTGCCATCTTCTTGCCTTCAACACAGCATCGATTCGTCCGATGATGATGATGATGACGACGAAGACCAACAAGCAGACACCTATCCCTCTCTCCCCTCGTGGTGCTGGTGAAGGCGAAGCCGAGTCCGAGGCCGATGTTTCCACCACCATCGTGATGTGTTTGGCCACCCCGCACTGAACGCTGTCTTTGTCGCCATTCATGCGACTCAGCAGTTGTAAGTTGAGGCAGTGCTTTGTGCAGCACCGGTTGGGGCATGCTGGGTCGCTCTTTTTCTTGCATCCGGCTGAGGTGCACGCGGCGTGTCGCCCTTTATCCGTAGACCTAGTCGATGCTCTCCGAGTGGATGAGGCGGGCAGCACGCGATGCCGAGTGACGGTGCAGCGCTTGGCCTCGTCCGGATGGTTCGCCTGGTAGTCGCGACAATGCGTCTTGCATCGCTGGTTGGCACACTCTCGATTGGCTTGCAGTTGACACGCGCCGTTAGCGCACGGCGTGCGGAAGTCCTTGGTCGCGTGGGGCACCGTAGACGGCGACGGCGACGAACCCGAGGTCAGATGCAGTGCCGAAGTCTTCTCCGTTACCCCGCCGCGTGTGCGACGCGTGGGTGCCCTCTCTCGTGTAGCGACTCTGCCGGAGAGGTTGTCGATCGTCCCACTAATCGTATGTGTTGTCCGCGACTGCGGAGGTAGTCGCAGCGATCAGGGTGGCGTTGGCGAAATCTGTATCATGATGCGCTGCTGCCGCTGCCGCCGCCGACGACGGTTGGGGTGGAGACGGCCGGGCTACGCTGTGGTGTCCGTCAGCTCGGGATTGGCTCGGTATTGCCGCGGAGGACCCGATGGGGTTGAATGACGATTACGGCCAAGACGACCTTGATGGATAGGATGAGGAGGCAGTCCCTGCCGTCGTGTACCGGTGGAGAACGGGTGCGTATGGTGCCGTCGAGGGAGGCGTCATGAACAGCTGTGGATGCGAAGCGGCGGGTGACGTTGGTGATGCGCTCGGAGAGGGAGCGTAGTAGCTTGCGTCCGTTGTACTCTCACTCTTGAGATGTCTGCTAACGCCGCCATCCTGGCCAGGAAGCGGTTGCTGCTGGTGATGGTGATGGCCGCCGTCTTCGTGTTGTAGATGAGGATAAGGCGAAGAAGAGGTAGGAGGGGAAGAAGAGTAAGTCTCTTGGTGCGAGCTGGACGGTGATCCGCTGGCCGATGAGGGATGTTGCTGCTGCTGCTGCTGCTGCTGCTGCAGTAGTCCGTGGTGCAAAACTGGTGGTTGTAGCAGCACGCGCCCGGCGCGCATTCCTCTGCCTGGCGGCGGTACCGGGCTCCGCTTCCGAATCAGGTGGACCTCTATCTCCCATGTCTGTGTTGCGCACGCAAGGCCAAGATCAAATATGGAAGAGGGGCGGGGGAAGTAAGCAACAACAACAACAACAACAATAACAACATGTTGTTGTCGATATACTGTCGAACAAACGTGGTGTTCCTCCGGTAGATACCTCCGACGACAGATCGCGCAAATCGAAATCGAGCGAAGGGATAAGGAGCCTGGTACTGGGGCTGGTGGTGGGCAGGGTGATCGCCGGTACTCCCCACACGACACACATACCACAACAGAGAGGAGAGAGAAAGAGAGTAAACAATCAACAGAGAATTCAAAAAGAAGACAGTTTGAGTGGCAGGCACGTGTACATACATCTAAGGGCGAGCCGGTCGTCGTCTTCCTCTTCCTCTTCCATATAGTGCTGTTCGGCGCCAAAGTCAAACGAGGACTCGGCCGCAGTGGTCCCGTAATTGGCGCCAGTGGTAAGTCGACGGTAGCCTTGAGTGGGAGGCGCGTGATGTGACATGTCTGGTAGCTCACGAAGTACACTCGATCTCAAGTTCTGGCTTGGAGAAGAGAGAGACGAGGACACACATATAATTATTAGGATTTAAGTTCTAATAATTTAATTCTTTTAAAAATGAAATAAAAGAAATTATTGCATCTCCACAATGAAGATTGGATTTGAAGTAAGTTTTTAAGCAGATTTTATTGGGGGGCTTTTGCCTTATCGTTATGTTGCAATTGCCTTGCTGTGGCGAGTGGGATGCTGTGGCTGCTGAATGGCCTCAGCGTCCAGGAGGAAGAGGGGGCTTTGTTGTCTTAATGTTGTTGGTTTGGTTGCAGCCAAGGCAGACAGACGCAGGCAGGTGTTGGCAGTACTTTGCTTTGTTTTCTTTAAGGGACCAGTAGGGTTTGGCCTTTTTTGCTTTACTGTGGAGTTAACCCAAATATGCAAAATATTCACAAGGGAGAACTGCAAAAGGAACCCTGTGTGTTTTGAATTTTTTCTAGCTCAATCTTGCATCTTTTTTATTGATGATGGAGGTGATAGTTTGAGGGGGCAAAGTAGACAATGTGAGGGGTACAACAACGCTGAGCTACATGCACAATTTTTTGATTTCAAGAAATGTTAAAGAAATGTTAAAGGGGGGGGCTAAAGATGTGTGAAATTGAATGAAATGTACCCAGAGGCTCTAGGTGGTGTCCCGGCATGCTGAAGATAATTCAGTGCCTGCATGCCAGGTGCTACAGCTGACTTGAGAAGATGAATTGATAGGATGTGTCTATTGTCCATCAAGAAATCTGACACTGTGGAAAACCGTTTTTCCCAAATTCCCCATTTCAATAGCTGAGCATATTTCACATATTTGTGTTAACTGCATGACAACACAGACCCTGGTCCCTTAATTTGTTTATTTTCCTTTTCTTTTTCCATTTCTTGTTGGCCCACAAGAAAACGAAAAACGAAAAACGAAATGGTGGTAAGACGAATTTTGCAAACAACGAAATTTGCAAACAACCCATTTTGCAAACAACCATGAGCATTACACAAGAGCTCATGTTGTGATGGTAGGGATGGACTCTTGGCATTGGATGAATGAAAATTTCATTCTGCACATTTGCATTTGCATTCTGCGTTTGCATTTGCAACCATTTCCTAGCGTTTTGTACTCCCTGCCAGTCATTCACTCTTTTCCCACAGCACCAGCACACAAAGCCAAAGAAGTAGCGCTGCAGTAGTAGAAGAAGATGAACCACCACTTGCAGCTTGAAGGGGAGGACGACGACGTAGGAACGTGCTCCATCTGTTTGCTGGCCTTCAGCCCGAGCGAGGACGACCGTGTGCCGCGACTGCTCCAGTGCGGCCATTCCTTCTGCTCCGCCTGCCTCACCCAGCTCCCAGGCGTGACAACCCCCACCAACGCCGAAGCCGAGGCCGAAGCCAAAGCCGAAGCCGAAGCCGAAGCCCGAGCCAAGGCTACGTTTCTGCTGTGCCCCAAGTGCCGCACCGAGACGCGTGCTCCTCTGGTTCTGGTCGACGGTGAGGTCGCGGCGGACATCAAGGGCCTTCCGCGCAACTTTGACCTCATCGACCTCCTCACCTTCTCAGCCCAGAGCCATCCGCGGCTGACTGGAGGAAAGGCCTTGGCAGCTGCAGTGGCGGCAGCGCTCGAGTGCGCCAACTGCAGCCAACCGGCGGAGAGGTTCTGCGAGCAGTGCGGTGGCACCTACCTGTGCGAGCCGTGCGATCGCTGGATTCACCGGTTCCATGCCCTCCAGAGGCACACGCGTGTAGCGTCGGCCGACGCGCCCGACCCGCGACCCGGGTGCGAGCACCACCAGGGAAAGAAGGTGGAGATGTGGTGCGAGCGCGATGGCGTGGCCATATGCGTGATGCCTCGCGACGGGACCCCACAAGGGCCATGACGCCATCACAATCGAGGAGGTCGAGCAGCGAGCGCGCGAGGTCGCCTGGCTCGAGATGACCCAGGTCGAGGCCGTCATGGCCGAGGTCGAGGTGGCCATGGAGACCCAGGAGAAGCGCGAGGCCAGCGAGCAGGAGAGCGCGCGCGAGTCGCGTGCGGCCATCGAGCAGCACTTTGGCCGGATGCGCGAGGGCGTGTCGCAGCAAGAGCGGGCTCTCTGCGCCGAGGTCGACGAGTGGGAGCGCAAGACGGCAGAGGCGGCCGCCAAGCGGCGGAACGAACTGGCCGAGGCCCAGATGCAACTGGCGGCAGCCAGGATGACCCTCCAGCAGCGCCGCAAGTTCGGGCGACCAGGCACTTCGGGCGACTCGACGGCGGCCTGCCAGGCGGCGAGGACCGCGGCAGCGAGAGCGACCAGCAGCATCATCGCCTTCGTAAGCGACGAATCGTGGGATAACTTCCAGTTGACCTATGGTTTGG
>CDFJ01223975.1:1685-16451 GCA_000826505.1 Acanthamoeba pearcei
CGCGCAGGCGGCTATGCCACACGCGAAGCGGCTGAAGCAGGAGCCGGGGCGTGTGGGCGGAACGGCCATGCGACCGGGTGCCTCTCGAACCAGCACCGCCACTCGACCCACCGCGGGCCCCCGCACCACCGCCGGTGCGTCGCCCGTCCCATCGCCCGTCCAGTGCAGTGCAGTGCAGTGTTGCGCGCGAGCGAGCGAGTGACTGTTGCTGACGTGGGCCGTGCTGTGCTGTTGTCTGCGTGGCGCAGGTGCGTCGCGCGTCCTCCCTCCGAACAAACGCCTCACCGCCGCCGGCAGCACCAGCAAGAGCGGCCAAGCCACCACCACCACCACCGGCAGGTACGCCACCCCCCTACCTGCCCACCCTTTCACTACCCCCCCCCACGTGTGTGTTTGTGCGTCGTGTGTGGTGGGAGAACCTCTCGCGAGCTGCATTTCATGCTGACACCTGGTGGTGTCGTCGTGCCCTGTGTGTGTCGTGTCGTGTGTCGTGTGTGTCGTGTCGTGATCAAGGACGACCGCCAACTCGGCGGCAGCAGCGCTCAATGCACGCCAGCGGGTCATTGTGGGGAAGAAGAAGGCTGCAGCGGCAGCGCTCAACGCGCACCGAGCCGAGGAGGCGGCCATCAGCGAGGCCGACCAGGAGGAGGATGACAACTACGAGGACGAGGGCAGCGTCGGGTCGAACAAGAAGAAGAAGCACAACAACAACAACATCAAGCTCAAGCCCAAAAAGAGCGGCGGCAAGAAGCAACACATCAGCGCCAAGGGAACACTTCTCTGGAGCGCTGAAAAAGTGCTCCGCGAGGAGAAAAAGCCCATGAAGGCCAGCGAGATCATCTCCAAGGGCCGCGAGAAAGGCACCCATCCCCCCCCCCTCTACCTCCCCCCAAATCAGCGCTCCTCTCTTCTTTCCAACAGCAATCATGAGACACTGACGACGTGTCACGCAACCACAGCCTACATTGAAACCGATTCGAAAGGGGCGGCCAATTCACTGGTGGGACGTTTCAGCACATCGATAAGGCAAGACCCCAACAGCCCTTTCATACGGGTGGCTTCCGCTACCTATGGGCTCAAGGAGTATGCCCACCTCTCCTCCTACAAGAACTATGTTGAAACCAGCCCAGAGCAGTAGGCGCAGGCCAGACAATAAACGGGCCATTGGCACCATCATGTGGGAATCAATAACGGGCCATTTGGAGTGGAAATTTCGTAGAAACTCATTTTTCTGTTTTTCTTGTTTGTAGACTGGGATTTACTGCAATATGAAGCAAGGACAACATGTTTCTTTAAGCTGTTTTCCACTGGTTGCTCCTTGATAAGGTCAGGTGCAGTGTTGTGGACACCAACACCACACTCATTTTTCAAATCATCACACATGTGATCAGGAGAGACTTGATTGGCTGAAGTGAGTTTATCAACATCACCTGTAGGTTCAAGGTGGATTCAAGGAGAGACTTGATTGGCTGAAGTGAGTTTGTTGCATTGACTCAGGGTTATTGATGACATGAATAGATACAGTGCCAGCATGCAGCACTGGCCAGAGTGCTGCTCAAAACATTCATTGTTTGTGGTACAAGCCCCATCAAAAGTAATCCCACATTTAGATTGGGGCTTGTTTTGCCCCACCACATTGGATCATGCTGGTGTGGGGGCATCAAGATTACCTTGGTCAAGGTAGTCTTTATTCCTTGATATGATGCCCCAAGGCCTTAATGATGGCTGAGGTGGTCAATGCATTGATTCAATAGAAACACCTCTCCAGAAATTGTTGATGGCTGTGGAGAGGTCTTTGAGGGAGGAGGGATGGAGGGAGGCCACATGATCCTTGAGCAGTCCCCACAGCTTCTTGATGGGGGTTCAGCTCTGGCAATTGTGCTGGGAGCTGGAGAAAACACACTCCTTCTGTGTAACCCCCTTGGACCAACATTGTGCCCTTATGCCTCTTGAAGAGTACCCATGTTCTGTTGAGGGCCAGTGAGGCAATCTCTTGATCAGCAGCTTTGACTCCTTTATGACTCATGGCCTTGTGGAAGTTGGCTGGGGTGTGGAACTTGTGTGTTGTTATGTTCACAGAGTAGGCTAGCTTGTGTTCAAATGATTTGTTGGTGGTGGCCTTTGATAGGTTTGAGTTGTTTGGGGGAATGTTTCTGTTGAGGCAATGAGCCAGTGTTGTTGCATCATCACCAATCAAGGTGGGAAGTTCACCTCCCTCATGGCTCAGGAGCTCTTCCATACAATTGGCATTGTGCACAACACCACCCCTGCCTGAGGGCACATCATGTACAGCATATGGTGCCTCCTCAATGCTGCTGGACAAAGCCACATGTGGTGGGGGGAGGCCCTCACCATAGCCACCCTCCTCTACAATGTCACACTGTGTTGAGCCAGTGAGAACAGGTCCCCCAGAGAATTATGTGAGGGCGAAGCCCCCATTACTCACCTTTTGTTTTTTTACCCTGGATGAGGAATCCTGGGTGACAAATGCTCTCTCCTTGGGATTGAACTCATCTGCTAGCACACTCCTGGGCAACTCTATCTTCAAATGTTGGGCTACAAGAACAAGACACTGACTGGCATGCTGTGACATGTCTGACTGCAAGTTGAGAGCCACACCCATGGTAGCTAGCCTCTTGCTCCCTCTTGAGACTCCCCTGAAGCAATGGATCTACCATACCACAGCACTGTTGTATGCCTCCTCTCCAGGGAGGAGTCACCTGGCAAGACTCGCTTGCTATGACATGCTCTTTGCCATGCACTACCACACTCACTTCATCAATACCTATGAAAAGTTTACTTTCAAAGATGAAGCTTGAAGTGAACAACCCCTTCTGAAAAAACGAAAAACAAACAACAGGCAATATTGTCCTTTATGTGTCTACACACCTCATGGCCAGGCAGAAGTATTCATTAAAGCTTTCCCTCAGAGTGGGCGAAAAATCAAGAACATCAAGCAGAAAATTACCAAGATGGCCATGGAAAAGGGTGTTGATCTGAAGGATTGCATCCATGGTGAAGTGTGAGGTGTCTTAGGCAATGGGAAGATGAGCAGCCAGAACACACTCAACAGTACACCCAAGATCCCCTTTAAACATTGTCTCCAGACTAATGTCAACTCTTGTCCCAGCCATAAATGCACTTCTGCTTGGCCAATTGCCCAAGAAGGCCATGAAACCTCTGGCCTGGGAGACCAGTCCCTGTGGCGCCATACCAGGTTAGGGTTGGCCAGACCACAACATGACCCCTATGACAGTGGAACCATGCAAATTGATCACCACAATGATGGGCATGGGCAGACTGCAAATGGAGAGAAAACATCAGCCCATTCTGCAATTTCAAGTGCCTTCAAGACCACATACATGTACATGGTCCCAACATGTGTACAGATGTCTCTAGTGCCACTCAATCATAGACTGCATATGCATACATGCTCAAATGTGCCATTCATCCACTGGAATCTTTCCACAACTCCAACCATGATGCCACTCATCGGTCCCTTACTTTCCATCACTTTTCCACAAACTAGCTCACTGCAAAACTCACTCACCACAGGAATATGCACCTAACTCATCACTTAAAAACAGCCCCATTTTGATGACTACTTTTGTCTGCTAAAACCAGTTAGTTAATCCACCTTTTTGCTTCTTTTTATTGTATCATCTCCCAAAAAGAAGCACCAAAACTACTTTAATCCCTTCCTCTAGCACCTCAAAACCAATATATTCACACAAAAAATAGACATAGGGCTTAAGAGTCAAAAATGTGTACTCTCACATCATTTTGACATGACAATATTTTATGGTCATTTTTGACCTCTCATCTTAAATTAGCACAAGTTATATGTTAATTGCTCTTGATCCATCAAATGGATGTCAAAGCAGCTTTTCTCCAAGCACCTCTCACAGAAGAAGTGTACATGGAGCAGCCTGAAGGTTTTGTTTCTGAGCAGCAACCAAACCTGGTGTATACTCCTGAAAAGCTTGTATGGGCTCAAGCAAGCCCCATACAGTGGAATAGAGAACTAGACTCACATTTGCAACAAAATGGCTTTCAGGAAGAACTTAATGTCATCTAGTTCACTTGGTGATGATTGTGTTGTGGTACTTCACAACTCCAAGTGCCTTGTTGTTGATGAGGCCACTGAGGAGCCCTGTTGAAGCTATGCTCTGTACAATTGGCCTGCTCAAAGTTGCCATCCAGCTTCTTTCTCCAACCAGCATCACCAATTTCATGTACACTACCTGTGCGCCTGCCCCCAACCTCAATTTGCTACATTACTGTTTCAGTCATGTGTGCAAGGAGTGCCTTCATGTCATTGCACATGAGCTCAACATTGATGTGTGAGGCCAGCAGCTCTCCCAATATCTAATGTGTATCAAGAAGTTCCTGCACAGAAAGGGTATGAACACACCACCACACTGGCTCACACCCCTGTGTTAGATGGGATGGCAGAGTGTTTCAACCAGACAATCATGAACATGGTTCACTACCTTCTTCACAACTCCATCCTCAACCACTACCTCTTGGGAGAACCTCTCAGCTCCCCACGTTGACAAGTATGAGCCCCAACACAACTTTGACTCACAACACACATGCCATATACCTCCCATCTGCATTGAGCCACCCATCTACACCAAGCCACCCATCCATCCATGTTGAGCCAGCCATCCACATCAAGCTGTCTGTCCATGTCAAGCCACCCATCTGCGCCAAGCTGCCTGTCCACACTGAACCTGTGCACACCAAGCCATTGGGCAGACCTACAGCCACCAAATGAGCAAAAGCTTTCACCCCTACAAGCTCCAGCGTAATTGACAAAGCCAAACTCTAAACAATCTCCACCAGCATTCGTCAAGTGTTGTACATGTGGAAGCTTTTCCCTCCTCTTGGCCTGCAGCATTTCCTTCCATTCCCTTTCCTCTCCCTTTTCAATGCTGGGGTTTCCTGTTCTTCATGTTAGAGTTAGAGGCTGGAGAGGATGTAGTGGTAAGTGTGTGGTCCTTGGATGGTTGAGACTTGCTGGTCATATGGAGTTCCACTTCACACTGGACAAGTAGCAATTGAATGGTGGGCATGTTGAGCTGTTCATTGACACCACCAAGCTCAATGTGTTCAATGGTTGAGTGGTAGTCAGTCAGGGGCAATTAACGTACATCATCAGTTCCTCCCCTTGACCAAGCTTGAGCTGGTCAAGTCCACAAGTGATGTTGACAAGGTGTTTTCAATTCAGTTTCTCATGGAGAAGTTTCAGGAGGTTGTGAGGGTCACTCAGGCCATTGGAGAGGGGTTGCACCTCCTTCATTATGGTCATGTGAATCAAACTGAATGCTCAGTGAACTTGCGCTCATTTAAGATGAGGTCAAAAATGACTGTAAAATATTGTCATGTACATCACTGTGGTACCAGCATTTGCACAACCAACAGCCTCATCAGCCACCCCACACCACTCAGCCTGCCTCCAGGTGAGGGGGGAGCTACACCACTAAACGAAGCAACTTCACTCAGCAACTTCTTCGCAAGGCTTGGCCAGCAATGCCAAAATCCTCAATATCAACAGCCAGACCTTCCACAAACAGGCGCTCATGGCCAAGGCCTGATTTGTTGGCAAAGGATTCACACAGATGTGGAACATTGACTACCATGAGACCTTTGCACCTGTCATGAGAATGAGAACTTCCACTTCCTCCTCACCTACACTGTGGCCCACAACCTTGAGATCCACCAGATATGTTGAGGCTGCATTTCTACACACTCCTCTAACTGAGGAGGTGTACATTGCCCAACCTGAGGGTTACAAGGAACATCCCAACTACATCTGTCAGCTTCACAAGTCTCTCTACAGTGTCAAGCAGGCCCCATACAAGTGGAACCAAGCATTGGGATCCATGTGGACAACTGTACCATCATTGCTCACTGTCAACTCCTTGAAGGAACCAAAGAAATCCTCACCTTGAAGTTCATCAGCAAGCTCTACCTCCACATGTCCAGCTACTCAAAGGAGACACTAGCAGGCTTCAACATTACCAACTGCAAGCCAACACCTACACCAATGGTCACCAGCCTCTCACTACCCCAACTCAAGAAGACACCATCCAAAGCCATTGACAGACCAGACTGCAACACTGTTGGTTGACTACTCTACCTTGCTTGAGTGGGTAGACTGTACATCATCTATGCCATCCACTATCTCACCCACTTCATGAACAGATACAACATCCAGCACTGGCAAGCTGTGAAGCACAGACTCTGGTACCTGCAAGGGACATGTAACCAGTCTACAACCAGCAACTCAGCTTTAGAATTGACATACTTTCTCCCATGACTTTCATGCAATGCCAACTTTGGACCCTCCAACATTGACAACTGCAAGTCCCTCTCTGTGGTTAAGGCACACATGTGCAGCAGTGTCATAACATGGTTTGTGAAGTCTCAGGACTGCATAGCCCTCTTGACCACTGAATCCAAACTCAATGCACTCTCCACCACCATGTGTCAGGCACTCTACATGAGGAAACTACAACAACCAGAGCTCAATCACTCTCATCACCACCCAGCAGAGCTACAACAGCAGGAGAAGAAAAATAAAGGGAAAAGGAAGATGGCATCAGCATGACACTGACTGAGTAGAGTGTGCTCTGACACACTCCTGTACTCTTGAAGTTGCTTACTACAGAAGCTCCTTGAGGCTGAAGTGTTCATGGTGGTAGATGAGCTTGGGCAGAGCCTTGGTCAGTAGGTCAGCATGTAGTTAATTGGTTGGGAAGTAGTTGACACTGATGATGCTGTGAGTGGTGAGGTTGTGAGTGTGCTTGATCTCTATGTTGTAGTGGTGATGAAGTCCTGAGTAGGTCAACTTGCACAACTGGATGTTGGTGATGGCATTGTGGTTGTTGTTGTTGATCTGAATGGGAAGGTTGGTCAGAATCTGGAGTGGTTTGAAGAGCTTGCACATGTAGACTCACAGCTTGTGAGATGGTGTTGAGCGCCAACTCTACAGTCCTGAGGGAGACAGTCTTCTTGATAATCCACACAGTGGCAGCGCCACAAAGGTGGGCCTCAATGTTGACACACTTGTGGTCATCTCAGTTGGATAGAGCATGATTCACATCATTGGTGAGTTGAGGTATAAGGGTTGAGTGGTCACACTGATGTAGTGGTGGTTGTAGTCTTGAGGTTGAGAATCATGGGAGTTGCAATGGGCCAGCAGTTGGTCATGTTGAAAAGGCTGAGTGCTTCAATGATGTTGGCACACATCAGGATGTACCTAGGTCTTTCATCTGGAATTTCAAAGTGGGTGTAGCCCTGCTTGAGGCCATGGAGTGACTTGAGCAGATGGCAGACCCAGTCTGGATGGTCTGGATCGACATAGCCTTCAGGCTGCTCAATGTAGATCTCCTCCTCAAGAGGGGAGTGAAGGAAAGCAGCAACAACATCCATGGCATGGATCTCCAGGTTGAAAGTGACAACTAGGGTGAGAATGAGTCAGAGGTTCTCATGGTGAATGGAGGGGCCATACATCTCAGTGTACTCCACACCATGCTTCTGCTGAAAGCCTTGACTGATGAATCAGCACTTGCACTTGCTGAGGATCCCATTGGTGAAGAAGACGTTCTTGAGTTCATAGTCAGACATGCTGCCCAAGTTGATGGACTTGATGACTGGTGTAGTTGGGTTGGTAGCTGCTGATGGGCTGGCTTGATCCAATGCCAGAGAGTTGGTGTACCATGGTGAGGAAGTAGGAGAGCTGCCAACATTCTCATCATCACTGAACTGATGTTGACATTGGATGAAGTTGTCCTCCTCAGTGTTGCTATTGGATTTGTAGTGGTCATCCAGGATGGTTGGGTCAAACACATTGAGGCAGGCCTGATCTTCCTCAAAGGTGACATTGTGTGTCTCTGTAATACAACCAGTGTTGGGGTAGAGGAGGTGACCAGTGCAGCTCTGCACTGGACTGAGATAGACAGCCAGTTGCAAGTGATCATTGAGCTTGTCATGTTGCTTGGAGGGGATGATCTGCCCCTGGACATGCATAGCTCACTGTGTGCATCTGTCATGTAATATTGTGTGCCATTGTGTAAATCACCTATCTGAACCTACATGTGCCAGATTGGTGGTAACTGCTCAGGAGCTACCTTGTGTCAGAATCAGATGTTGCAATACAATTTTCAATTGATTTATTGTCTTTCATAATGTGGCCAAGGGCCCACAGGAGTGTATCAAATATTTCTGCAAAGGTGGGCAGCACTCATGTGCACCATCACTGTGACAGCATCACTGAGGACTGACACAGAACCATGGTACACAGTACAGAACATGTTGTGTGACACCCAGGCATGGTAGAAGCTGATGATGGTATTGGCCAATGTTTCCTCCTTGGAGAGCCTGTGGCCCTTTTGCCAGGGCGTGAGGATGTTGTGGCAGGCTGAGTAATGGCCATCTGATCACCACTCCACCTGCTAGTTGCCAATGACAGACTGAGAAAGCAGCTGCGCAAGGTATGGACCACCAAGCCACCACTCCCACTCCTCATGAGGATGTTGTGCCTTGGTTGATGCCCAGATGGTCAGAGAGCACCAACAACACCCCAGCACTGCAGTGTGTTTGGCTGACCTGTGAAGAGCTGTGGGAACTCAAGTGTGTGGTTGTAGGGAGACAGGTGATCAGACCAGTGGATCTCATCTATTGTCTGAGCAAGTGTGGCAAGGGCTGGCAGCACAGCCTCAACCAGAGTTGTGGGTGATCACCCCAGCAAGTGGCTCTAGAAACAACAACATACATGAGCACCACAACAAACACATGAACTGAGCAAAGAAACCAAGCATGTATGTCCACCCCCATGAACAAAAACCCATGCTGCATTTCATTCACCACTCTTGCCTGATACAGCACATCCCTTTAACTGTGACAGTGGCTGAAGTGGCTGCCACCATCACCAAGGAGCTTGCAACCCAACAGATTACCACCTCTGTCACTGATGGGCCACAGCAAATGATGTGAGTGGTTCAGTGTTTGTGACACTCATCCACCAAGACCTCATTAGCTTGGGAGTGTCTTCCCTTGGTGCCTGTGGCCTCATACTCAACCTGAAATCTCTCCATGTCAAGTTCCACACAAACAGCACAGGATGCAGTGTGGCGGCCACATGCCAGGCTTGAGAAGAAGTATGCAGCAGACCTCGCTGCATGGCAAGGTGAAGACACTACCCAAGGTGCCCTCATCAGCACACACAACCCTCCCTGAATGCAAGAGTGGCCCCAACTTACCATTGCTTTTGTGATGGCCACACAGTGCTGGAGGATGAATTAGAGGAACTCAAACAGGAGCTGGATGATGATGACTTGGACATTGACTGCAGTGGTTAATCACAGCCTGCCAAGAAGCTTGCAAATGCACACAAAGCTGCCACTCATGAGGAGGAGGAGGAGGAGAAGGATGATGATGATTTTTAATGACAAGGACGACTCTCCCTCATAACAAAAAACAATTTGCATCCCCATACACCCTATTGAACAAGCAGCTCACTCACATGCCAGCTGTTGCACTAGTGGTGCTGTGAGTTGCTCACTCATTTTTCACTTGTTTCACAAGTTGCTCACTTGTTGTTCACTCATTTCACAAGTGTGCCACATGTGTATGTCAGCGTCAGTGATAGACCCCAACACTAAAACTATGTGTTTCTGTCTTATTTCCTTTTATTATCTATTTCTCACTGTTATGGTAATGTTGGAGAATGACTAGACTTATGTATGAAAGTCTTGCAATTAATAAATACTTCTTGTTTTACCCAAGTCCTACTACTTCAGTACCTACAACAGGTTATGGGCCCACACTCTCCAGTGTAATGTTAGGAATCAACAGATCTTTCAGCATTCCAACACTGAAGTCCTCAGCAAACTGCCACAATTGGTTGACTCAACTGAAGATGTACTGCGACTGTATGCTGAAGATCTATGGGAATGCATCTGTGTCAATCCACCAGCACAGAGCGCCAGCTACATCCACAGAGAAGCAACTTGATCAAGTCTCACCTTCAACATCTCCATCAACCAGCTTCTACTTCAAGTACTTGAAGATGACAAAGACAATAACATCCTCTCCTCTGCAGCCATCAAGGCACTTGGTGAGAAAGAAGGTAATTGTCTGTGAAAGCATCTGTGGAAGTGTAAAGAGGAAAAGCAATACCTTCAGCAAAAGTACACAGAGCTCAAGAAGCAGACCAAGTTGAAGTCTACATTGTCCTAGTTGTTGACATCATTGGGATCAGGCCTTGGTAGTCCACTGTTGAAGAGCCTGATTGTTGATCAGAAGGATGCACTTGTTAGCAAGTATCTCAGCATCACCATGCCAAAACTCAACTCCTGTCAATGTTGAGCATTTGGCCTAATCCACACAACCATCACAAAGGAGGTGCAGCACCTTTCTGACAGCCTGAGCAACCCACACCACCTCCTGAAGCTTCTTTGAGACAAGTATCTACTGCTAAATTGAAAGCACCTCTTCAACATCACCTGCAGACTCCATCAGCTCAAGCGGGGAAGAACTAACTACATACTTCAACCACCTCAATGTCATCATGGAAGAGCTTGCACTACACACCAATTTTCAACAGCCACCAGGAACAATTATCATGGCAATGCTCTCCAGTCTACTGAACAACTACCACTCAACCATCAAACACATCAAACTCAGTGGTGTCAACAAACAACTCAACATGCCCACCATTCAATCCCTACTTGTCCAGCACTAAGTAGAACTTCACAAGACCAGCAAGTCCCAACCATCAAAGGATCACACACTTACCACTACACTGCCACATCTTCTCCTGCCTCAAACTCAAACTCAAAGAACAGGAAACCCCAGCATCAGAAAGGGAGAGGAAGAGGAGCAGAAGGAAATGACATCAAGAAACCCTCCAGTGGCGAGAAAGCCAACATCATCAAGTGTGCTTTTTGCCACTTTCCCAGTCACTTAGCCTCAAACTGCAACAAGCACACAAGTGAGCTCAAGTGGCTCAACAATTTCATCAACATCACCAAAGTTCCCAAGTTTGTAGCCCTCTACACCCACTCCAGCACCTCCCACAACAGCAAATGTGACACCTGGTACTTCAATTCAGGAGCATCCACAAGCATCACATGCAAGGGCGACATTCTACACAATTTCCAGCCTATCCCCCCCCCACCTGGTCATCCTGGGTGACAATTTGATTGTTCATGCAGTAGGCCAAGGAACAATCCATGGAGTCACCATTGTCCACAGCAAGTCTAACCATGTGGACCTGCACAACATGCTCTTCATCCCTTCTTTCAGTAAGAACTTGATCTCATCTCATTCACTCAGAGACAATCACATCACACTCCTTTGAAGCACCAAATGCCTTGTTGTCAACAAGGCCACTGGGGAGCCCTACCTTGAAGCTACACTCAGTTCTACCAGTCTACTTGAAGTCTCCATCCAGCCGTTTCCTCCAGCCAGCTCCACCAATTTTGCCTTCACTACCTGTGCACCTGCCCCCAACCTTGATCTACTACATCATTGTTTCAGCCATGCATGCAAGGAGCACCTCCACATCATTGCATGTGAGCTCAACATTGACATGCAGGGCCAGAGACTCTCTCAGTGTCTGACCTGCATCAAGAAGAAACAGCAGCACCCTGTCACCCATTGAGGACCAGCTCCTTAGCCTGACTGTCAGCTGCAGGTCATACACAGCAATGTCTGCAGCCCAATCCAGACCCCCACACAGCAAGGGGCGTGCTACTTTGTCACTTTCATTGACACTTACTTGCACAAAGCGCAGGTCTATCTACTCACCTCAAAGGCCAACACTGTCAGTGCCCTGTCCAGTTGATTCCCCCTGGCTCACAGATTGAGCGGCTTGTCACTGACCAGGGTGGTGAGTACATGTTGGCTGAGGCATGGGAGTTCCTACATGACAAGGGTATTGAACAATTGGTTCATTGTCTCCTCCATGACTCTGGCCTTGATCACAACCTCTGGGGAGAAGCCCTTCATACTGCCACCATCATCTACAATCATCTGCCTCACTGTGCAAATGGTGGGAAGTTGCCCCTCCATGTCTGGACTGGCGAGGCACTGTTGCTGGACCACATTTGAGTGTTCAGCTGCCAAACTCATCTCCTGGTACCCAACTGCCTCCACCACAAGCTTGACAATCATTCACTCAACACCATTTACCTGGGACCCACTTGGGAGGGTGCTCATCACCACCAGCTCCTTGTACCATCAACTGGCGCCATAGTTGAAACACACAATGTCATTTTCAAAGAACAGCCCCTCAGCTCCCCACTGGCACTGATTCCAGACTCTGAAGACAAGGACAAGTACAGCAATGACAACTATGACCCTCACAGTGACATGCAGTGTGCACACCATGTACTGGCTGTGTGACTGCTCTCTGCCTACAACTCTGACAGCAAGGAACACAGTGGGAGCAATGTCAAATCATTTGAGTCTGCCAAGCCACCTGTCCATGTCAAGCTGCCTCTTCATGCCAAGCCACCTGTCCATGTCAAGCTGCCTCTTCATGCCAAGCTGCCTGTCTGTGTTGAGCTGCCTCTTCATGCTGAGCTGCCCATCTGTGTCAAGCCACCTCTTCATGCCAAGCCACCTGTCCATGTCAAGCTGCCTCTTCATGCCAAGCTGCCTGTCTGTGTTGAGCCGCCTCTTCATGCCAAGCTGCCTGTCTGTGTTGAGCCACCTCTTCATGCCAAGCTGCCTGTCTGTGCTGAGCCACCTGTTCATGCCATACCATCATACTGCGCCACCTGTATCCATCAACCCCCTTATACCTGTCTTCTCTAGACCATCAGTTCCACACCCCACCAGGCACACTGGGCCTAGCACCAATGCCATGTCACTCACCCCTACCTGCAATGTCTTAGCCCCAACCATCAGTGAGCCACCACCTGTGCTACCTTCTCAACATGTGAAGGTCACGCCACATCACCCACCCAGTCTTTTCACCTCCATTCACCCTACACCACTCAGCCCACTGCCATCATTCCACAGCCATGGGGAGAAGGAGGCCTTCCTCCACACACCAATCTGGGAAGAGATCTACATTGTGCAACTGGAGGGATACATCAATCCCCAACACCCCAATTACATCTGTCAACTTCAGCCTTGTTGAGCATCCTGTTCCATTCATAGCAGACACATGCATCTACATCAAGCAGGCCAGCAGCATGATCTCCATCATCGCCATGCACATCAACAACTGCATCATCCTAGCACACAAGAAGCTCCTCAAACCAACAAAGGCCACCCTGTCAGCCAAGTTTAGGATGAAAGACCTCAGCAAGGCAAGATCTGTCCTCAGGATGGAACTGCTCTGCAACCACAAGTCCAAACAACTCTACATGTGCCAGAAAGGGAGGATTGACAAGATCCTGAACTTTTCAGCATGTCAGACTCAAAGGATCTCTCTACACCAATGAACATCAGGCTGAGTCTACCAAAGCTCCTCACTACACCTGCAGAAGACCAGCACCTCCTGTACCACTCAGCCATCAGGAAGCTGTCATATCTTGCACAAACCAGCCAACCCAACATCCTATACACCATCCACTACTTGTCCCACTTCAGTAACAGCTACTCACAGGTACACTGGAAGGCCATCAAGCATGTCCTTCACTACCTACAAGGGGCACACACCCTTGCCATCTGCTACAACCATCAACACTACAACCCTCAGGACCAGTCAAGCCTTCTTTGTCAGATCACTGTCAACACAAATTTCAGGCCAAGCAACCAAGATGATTGCAAGTCCCTCTCTGCAGTCAAAGTGTCAATGTGTGGAGGCGTCATGGCCTGGTCCATGAAGACACAGCCATGTGTTTCTCTCTCCACAACCAAAGCTGAACTCTACACAATCTCTGCCAGCATTTGTCAAGCATTATACATGTGGAAGCTCTTCCCTCCTCTCAGCCTCCCAGTCAATCAACCAGTTCAAATCTTCAACAACAACCAGTTGGCCATCACCATCATCCACTCAAAGGGAGGAAATTTTCATGGAGTGAAGAAGCACTACAACATTCACATGAAGCACACCCACAACAGCCTGAGCAACAGCCAGATAACTCTCTCATATTGTCCAACCAATCAACTGCCAGCCAACATCCTGACAAAAGCCCTCAGACAAGTTCACTTCAACAGACTAAAGACCCAACTCAACCTCATATCACTCAACAGTGGAAATTGAGGGGAGTGTCAGTGTCAGCAATAGACCCCAACACTAAAACTATGTGTTTCTGTCTTATTTCCTTTTATTATCTATTTCTCACTGTTATGGTAATGTTGGAGAATGACTAGACTTATGTATGAAAGTCTTGCAATTAATAAATACTTCTTGTTTTACCCAAGTCCTACTACTTCAGTACCTACAACAGTGTAGCACAGTAATTGAACATATGTTCCACAAGTTGCTCACTCACTTTCAATCATTTCACAAGTTGCTAACTCATTTCACAAGTTGCTCACCTGTTCTTCACTTGTTTCATGAGTGGTCCATGTCACAAGTAGTTACAAGACAAGTCTGTGAGTGACTTCAACAAGACTCCCCAGATGAAGAGAAGATGAGTGGAGAAGAGGATGTGTATGGTTAAGAAGTTACTGAAAGATAATCTCCAGTCCCAGAAAAATAGGGAAAAGGAGAGAAAAGAGTTGCTGACATCAGCATGATGTCAGCTACAGTAAAGAGCAGAGAAAAGAGTAGGAAATAGAGAGGACGCTCTGACA
>CDFJ01224058.1:0-17248 GCA_000826505.1 Acanthamoeba pearcei
ATTTATATATTTATATATTTATATTATATTATATTCATATAGATAAATATATCTTGTAATATTCTCATATATTAATGCAATATGTTGTGCGGGGGTGGTGCAGTTCAAGCCATGGCGGGAACGAGCAAAGAAGGTACGACTGCCAACTGAAACTGAACAAAACGAAACGATACGAGATTTGTGTTTGTCAAACGAAACGAAACGAAACGAAACGACAATGACACGACACACGACACAAAGGCGTGAGGTCGATGAAGATGGGCCGGGAGCGCAGTCTACGTGAACATGGACCGGCTGGACAGCATCGTTTGCTTCACCAACGGCACCCACAGCCGCCGGTACGCTCCTCTCCCCCGTCGTAGCCCACGACGCGACGTGACACGCACACGACACGCCAACACGACACGCCAACACGACACGACACGCCAACACGTGTGTGTGTGTGTGGGTGGGTGGGTGGCTCGAGCAGCGGCGGCCAGCCGGACATCGACGCCACGTTCTCCAACGAGCAGAACAAGCCGTGGCTCACCTCCATGCTGTCCAACAAGCCGATCCGGGTACCCTTCGCTCTTCGCTCTTTTTCGTTCTTCGTTTTTCATTTTCGTTCTTTTTCGTTTCATTTTCATTCTTTTTCGCTCTTTTTCGTTTTTCATTTTCGTTCTTTTTCTTTTTTTTTCTTTTTTTGGTGTGGCGCAGGTGGTGGTCAGCTCGTCGACAACGTCGCCGTTTGCGCCGCCGCGCGGCCCCGACGGCGGAGACAAGTGGCACTATCGGGGCCTCTTCACGTGCCGCGGGGCCTACGTGGTCGAAGTGGCCGGCCTCTACCGCATCTACGTCAGCCTTGAGGCCCTCTCCCCCGAACACTCCTACCGCCCTCCTCCCCTCGTTCGTCCCCCCCCCCAAAACACGACATACGACACACGGCACACGGCACACGGCACACGACACACGACACACGGTCTCACTTGGAATCAGGAGCACGGGGTCGTGGAAGACTGCGATGGAAAAGAGAGCGACGACGACGACGACGACGATGAAGGCGACGACGACGGCGGCGAGAAAGGGGGAGCGGGCAGAAAGCGAAAGAGAAGCCGAGGCGGCACGACCGCGAAGAAGAAGAAGAAGAAGAAGGCGTTGGAAGACGACGTCGAGGTGGAGGTGGACGGCGGCGGCGACGACGACGACGACGATGAAGCGATCGAGGTGGACTTTCCGCCGTCGCGGCCGCCGGCGGTGGACGGCGCCGGCACAAGGGCAGGGAGTCGGAGGTCACGGCGCACGTCATGTTCGGCACCCCGCCCGCCGCCGCAAACCTGGACCTCGACCACCGCCTCGGTACCACCGCCTCGGTACCACCGCCGCCGGCCTCGTGTCGTGTGCGTGTGCGGTGGTGCGTGTCGTGTGCGTGTCGTGTCGTGTCGCACATAGAAAAAAGAAAAAAGAAAAAAAAAGAAAACGATGATGGTTGTTTTTATTGTCAAAGGAAAAAAAAAAGAGAAAAACGCAGTGTTGGTGGAGGTGAGATGTGGACTCATGCCCATGTCCCACTTCTCCTATACTCCAGTCTCTCATTCTCCCTTTATTCTCCCTCCTCTATCTCCAATCTGCCTTATCAAGGCTTGAGTTCATGTTGGTGGTGGGATGGTTGATTACACACACACCTTTCCTATCTAGTCTCTCTGGCCCCTGAACACCTATATGTTCTGAACCTCATGTGCACTGCATGTCACTTTGGCAACAACAGCTAGTGTATGTCTGCATGGCTGGCTAAGAAAACTAAGAAGGTTGGAGCTTTAATCATTGAAGCATATGTCACAGGACCTGTAGGACTTCCACAACCTCAACAACCACAGCTTCCCCTCCCTCTACCACCCAGGCCCAGAGGAGTACTACATCCTCTGCAGCCCACTTGCTCTGGCCAATCACCTGTGTGCTGGACACCTCTTCTTCTCCACACTTTGGCAGCTCAAGCTTGCCAAGCACATTCATCCACTCACCCAGAGCTGGGGCATCCAGATGGTGGCAAGGAAATGCTGCAAGCTCACCAAAGGGCAAGATATCAGGGTTGACTACTTTGCCACTGTTGGTCAGGGCTGCTCTGCTCCCGTCCTGTTTGGTGGGATTCAATGTGGGTGTGCACATTGCTGCCAGAAAAAAAATAAGCATGGCATCAACAAGAGAATCACTAGGGTGGAAACAGGTGTGCCTTGCTTTGATCAGTGCAAAGGACCATGTGTATGTGGCATGGATGGGAGATGGAGGCAATGCACACACTGGACAGGACAGACTACTTGGGCAGGATGACTACAGCTGGGTGTCAATGGCCACATTATATGTGATGCCCTCAGTTCAGTATGCAAGTGCTGAATCATCAGGTTGTGTGGCTGTGCATGTGCATGGGCCAGGCCTACATACCATGGGCACCAACGCAGACCTGGTTGATCCAATCATTGTGCAGCAGAGGGTGCTTGACACTCTTCACAATGTCCTCAAACAGACAACCACCCCAATCTGCCCCAAATTGGGACACACATGCACACAAAGCAGCGCCACTGAAGCACACTCACACAACTCTGTATGAGAGAGCATCCAGAATCTGACCTGCTCTTTCTCCCCTGGATCAACTTACACACAGGCACAAGGAGACACCTGTTCCACAGACCACTGAATGTCATGATGATTGTTCACCTTTAGGGCTGAAAAAGAGAGAGAGAGAGATTAGAGCGAGAGCCTGAGACACAGATCAAGTAGTGTAGCTTTGACTTTCATTCACAACAGTTCAATAAACAGCTGCTCACAGTGGAATTGATTTTTCTTGTTGTGCAATGATGAGCGTGTGTGTGTGTGGGGCCATGGATATGGAGTGCAGTAGCTTGAGCAGGCTTTCAGTGCACCAGCTGCTGGGGGGAAGGAGAAGCAGGCATGAATCAGACAAAAGGTAGCCAGGTTGAAAAGTGTCAACCCATCATGGCTTCAGCTAGAGTCATGAGAGAGAGAGAGAGAGAAGATAATGAGAAACATCAACACTCACCACTGCTGTCAAGGAGAGTGCAATGAAGGTGGCTGGTAACTTGCCATGGCAATGAGCAGGCATGGCTAGTGCAGCTCTGTGTGATCATTGCCCAGGTGGAAAACCTGGCCCTGGCAGTTGGGTTGCTATGGGGCAGGAATGAACTACATCCCAGTGGCTGCAGGCTCTGGTGGTACGACTCTTCATTGCCTGCTGGGCATTTTGCACAACCTTTATTTTGCAAAATCAGGATTTTGCAAAAAAGCGAACTGTGGGCAAAGGTGGGGCTGGGTTTTGGTATTTTATTTTTTATTTTTTTTCCGCCTCGTGCAGGTGCGGCTACAAACACACGAAGGTGGAACGAGGAAACCAACACCTTCTGGCCACCTTTTTCTTGCCGTTGCTAGTTGTTCTCGCTGGTGATCGTTGCCCTCATCGTGTCACTGGTGATCAGTCAGCACGCGCGTGTGTGTGTCGTGTGTGTGTGTGTGTGGTGGGCGCACCAGAGCGCGGGACGACGAGGAATCGACAAAGGCGAGCGCAAGACGCACTTGCGTGGTTGCGTCGGCTGATGCCGGTGGCCAGAGCGGGCGTGCGTGAAGAGCTTGAAGAGCACGTTGACAAGTTCTAGTACCTAGTACAAAAATCGTGGTTGCAGGGTCGAGTTGACTCGATCACCACTGACGAGCCTGCTGGCGGTAGACGCGGGCTAGGCGGCGGCCGAAGTGGTGGGTTTTCTGCCTCTGGTTTTCTGCCACCAGTCGTTTGCAGTTTTGGTGACACCATCTTCATCGTGTGCATGTGCGTGTGCGTTAGCTACTGTGTTGCGTGTCGTGCGGTATGCGGCGCGGTACCCCTTTGTGGGCGGATGGCGAGTGCGGAGCGATCGAATGCGCCGCCGGCGATGACCAGGTTTTGAATTTCTGTGGGCGCATTTGAGGATGCGCTCCTCGATGCTGCCGGTGGTGGTCAGTGAATGTAGTAATAAAGCAGGGGAGAGAGAAGGGAGCGGCGTACTTGGATTGAAAGTCTTCAACCAGATCGCGCCTCTCATAGAGCTTGATGAGCAGCTTTTCCAATACCTGTTTTACGCAACACACACACACACACACCTCACACAATAAAGATGAGTACTCGACGCAGAGCAGGGAGTGCGTGAGCGAGAGGGCGCGCCAGGTCGTCATACCTGCATCTTGCTTGAGTCGGCGATGAGCTGGCCCACGTCCGACACCCACAGCTGCGTGGCCCCGAAGCCGGCGTAGACCGGCGAGAGCAGCCCCTCGCGCAGCTCCCCGCCCTGCTCCTTCGCCGGCGCCTTGATCTCCTCGAGCAGCCGGGGCACCTTGTGCTGCCTCGTGGGCGCGCGGAAGGTCGGCTCTAGCGCTGCGGGCGCCGCGTGCGGGGCCTTGGTCGACTTGATCGGCTGCAGCTTGTCGAGCTCGAGGCTGAAGCTCTGCGGTGGTGCTGGACGGCGACGAGCCATCAGCGCTGGCGGGCCTCGAGGACCTGCTCGTAGTCGCCCGGCTGCTGGAGCTGGCGGTGGTGCAGATGACGGTCTTGCTGGAGCCCAGCGATCCCAGCGAAGACGACGACGATGGCAGTGGGTTCGCTCCGTTCGTCAAGCTCCGGCGTGGCGCAGCCGTCGGCAGGTATGCAATGGATTTGCTCGGGTAGGGGTACCAGGTACACTCGAGCAGGGCCGGTGTCGACTCCAGGGGCGCTGCGCCCGAGGCCGGTGCGGGTGCTGGCACTGGCGCCTGGGCCTCCGCTCTTGTCTCTGTCGCCTGCTGGTGGCTGGCACCGTTGTTTCCGCCGCGGCTGTCGTTGGCGCTGTTGTCAACAAGCTCCATCGTGTGGGCGCCATCTTTACCGCATCGCTGCTGCTGGTGGTGGTGGTGGGGGGGGGGCACCCATGAATCCAGGTGATCGTCGTTGGGGTGGTGGTGGTCACCGTGCTGCTGGAGTCACTTGGGTGTTTTGGGGAGGGGGCGCGAGCAGGCGCAGTGATGGGTGCGCGTGGTGGTGGTGGTGGTCGCCGTTTGATTTGCCTTGTTTCACGCCAGTTGTTCTTCTTCTTCTTCTTCTTTTTCTCTCTGGAAAGATTTATTTATTTTTTGTCTTCATTCTTCTTTACCCATGTTGTGCCAGATTTCTCCAGATGAGTGAACCCACATTAGATAGTAGTACTTCGTCCCCCCCTCTCTCTCTTCAGGGGGTGGACAAGACTCCAGGCATGCTACCAGGCAAAGATGCATCAGACCAGGAGTTAGAGGAACATGTGAAATAATATAGCTGATAGGTAGAGGCATATGGTGGAGCAGAAGAACTAATTGAAGATGAAGATGATCTTGTCCATGTCCTCACTGCATCACCTCCTGCATATAGCCCAGCTGCTCACCATCAGTGCCAAGTTGAAGATGCAGCTGAACATCACAACATGTATGCAACATCTTCCCCTACCTGTGATCATTGCCAGCATGACTCCAACACACCACTGAAAGATGCTAAGCACAAGTCAAAGCTGAATCCTAGGTACATGTATTAACAAAGGTAGCCAATAAATTACTCAAGATAGGAGAGCCAGCTTGGGGTGGGGGACAATTGCAATTGCCCACAATTTGTCAACATTTTGGGGACAGCTGCTCAATATGCCATGCCTTTACACATATTTTTCTATCCTACACAAACCAACACAATGAAGAGGAGCCATCCATGACTTGATTGACCAACACTCAAGCAGGAATATGGGCCTCAGGTGAGGTGCAGAATACCAGTCCTGCAAGCCCTGGATGAAAGCCTCCACTGTAAGGACTTGTGGGTTATATTTCATCCCAATGATGAAGGTTGAAAACATCTGGTCAAGAGCACCACACATCATGTGTGTTGTGTCATGTACCTTTTTGACAAGCCAGCAGAAGGTCACCTTTGTTCAGATGCAGGGTGGCAGACTGCCAATGGTGGATGTGGTCATGCACACTGCTGATGCATGAGGCCCAACTGTGCCTCATGCCCTTCAGGTGGTGATTGAGGCAGAGTTGGGCCTCTACATGGAGCACAAGGGCAAACACAAGGCTGACCCCAAGCCACTGCTGCTGTGATGCCAGCCACTGAGAATGACATCACACATGTTGACACATGACATGCACATGGCACAGAGCACATGACATGATCAACAACACAATTTTTGTTTTGCTTGTGCAAGAAGGTGGCAAGGATGTTGGAGAGAGGTGGCTGGAGGCAAGGCCGTTTTGAGCTCCTCCTCAATAATTACCCCCTTGCATGTCCCACCATATGGGTGGCTGGATCTATGAAGAGGCACCTTGGCCATGGTGAAAACTCCCCAACCAGAGACAAAGTGAGTACTGGAAAGAGCATGGTGAAAAAGTGGGTGGACATGGGAGCAGTAGAGCTGTTTGCAAATATGAGAGACTGGAACACCCATAGGAGGGGTGGTCAGAATAGGCTGGGATGGAAGCTGTTTTTTTTATTCTTATATAATAATTATGCACAAATTTGTGATCTGACACACATCAGATCATAACTCAATGATTAGCACATTGGCTGTACTTGAGAGATAGCATTCAATAACAGCAAAAAAACAACAAGTCTGTGTGGAATCATTGACAGGGCTGGCGGGCGCCTCCTGAGAGAGAGGAGAGAGAGGAGGAGCTCACCATAGCCCTTGCCTCCAGCCACCTCTCCAACATCCTCATCACCTTCTTGCGCTAGCAAAACGAAAAGGTGTGCGTTGTTGATCATGTTGTGTGCCGTGTGCCATGTGCTGTGTGCCGTGTCGCGCCTGGCGGCGGCTTGGGGTAAGCCTTGCGTTTGCCCTCGCGCTCGTTCGGCGGCTCCGTGTAGAGGCCCAACCGTGGCTCGATCACCACCTTTGCCCCCCCCTCATGCGTCAGCACCACACATCGTGTGCGTGTCATGTGCGTGTCGTGTCGTGTCGTGTCGTGTCGTGTCGTGTCGTGTCGTGTCGTGTCGTGTCGTGTCGTGTCATGTCGTGTCGTGTCATGTCATGTCGTGTCATGTCGTGTCGTGTCGTGTTGTGTTGTGTTGTGTGGCTCGTTGGAAAAGAATGATGAGCGAAGAAGAACGAAAGAGAGAGAAACGAAGAACGAAGAAGAACGAAAGAGAGAAAGAAAGAGGCACCGCGATGAGTTCCAGTGGTGCTTGCGACGACAGGGCCGGGTGACGACGCTCACACCGTGGTACGCCACCATCACCGAGCCAAAGCTGGTCATGCCACCACCACCAGCCGCCGCCGCCGCCGCCGTAGTAGCCACGGTGAGTTGTGTGTGGGTTGTGTGAGTTGTGTGAGTTGTGTGTGGCCACCACGACGATGATGACCACTGCTGAACGGGTTGGTGGTTGGTGGTGTTGTGGGTTGTTGGGGTACCGCAGCGTGGCGCGGGGCTCCAGGTGGGCCATCTTCTTGCTGCCCATCACCACGAAGCGGTGGTACCGCAACTGGTCCTCGCACCCGCGCAGCTCCTCCACCAGCCGCTCCCCTTGTCGCCCCAGCCACACCAAAAACAAAATCAAAATAAATCAATAAACAATCAAATAAACACAACTTAATAAAATAAATTAACAAAAACAAAGCAAGAGTGAAATACAGCATAAATGGAAAATGGACAAAGAATAATAATTAAAATCAAATAACTAAATATAACAAATAAATAATGAAGAAGAAGAAGAAATAGAAATAGAAATAGAAAAAGAAGAAGAAGAAGAAGAGCACACGTGGACACCACAGCCATCCCTGGTCCATGTCTCGTAGTGAGCACAACTGCAGACACAAAAATGGGTGGACAAACTGTGGGCAAGGCACTAGAGCGTGCGGGACACGTTCTTTTTATAGTGGTGTGGGCAGTGTGTCTAGTGGTGAGGGTGTGAGGGGAGGAAGGAGCTGCTGCCTCCATTGCCGCTTGGGGCGAGGAGCGTGCGCAGAGTAGAAAAGCAGGCGCTTGCGAGTTGAACCGGAGCGATAGCGGGGGATGAAGAGGGGAGGGAGAGGGTCAGGGAGGTAGTGGAAGCTGAGAGACATATGGGCGAACAGAGGAGAGTAAAGAGCGTAGATAGGATGTGCTGGAGAGGCGGTCAGCCGGTAGGTGATTGGGTTATCACAGTCGTCAGAGAACTGACGACTGAGATCCCAGCCCGGCAGCTGCGTGAGAAAGAGCGGCAGAGAGGTGCAGAGGCAGTATGAATCATATCCACAGTGAAGGTGTGCTGGAGAGTAGGTCATCCAGCCTTTGGTGAAGGTGTCAAAGAAGGGCTGACCACAGGCGAAGTGAAGATCAGGTGGTGTGAGAGAGTAGGTGGGGTGTATCTCAGTGAGGATTGAGGCGCCGATGCTGCGCCTGAGGGCCTCATGCGCCTGCTTGAGGTGTAGGCATGCTGCTTGAAGGTTGGTTGCCAGTACCTCTCACTCATGGCAGAGGTCGGCAATGAGGATGGACAGGGGTTCCAGGACTGGTGGAGGAGGGGGTAGGCCACAAGCATCACTGACAGTGAAGCCCAAGAGCATGCAGGAGCAATGCCACTCCTGTGGTGCGCAAAGGTTGTGCATGCAGGGTAGAGCAATGAGGGAGGAGCAGGAGTGAAAGAGCAAGTCAAGAGACACATTGGGTTCTTTCAACTGGCAGTGATCAGGAGGAGAAGAGGAAGAAAAGGAGGAGAAGCAACCATGGAACCATGGAAACATGGCCAGCACAGTTTATTTGTGTCTGTTGGTTGCAGACTTTTTACAGACATCAGGTTGGTGTGCGAGCACTGGACTACAACCTGAACAAGCTCTACCTCATCACCACTGGTGGTGATGACTGCTATGTCAAGTGTTGGTACACACCCTACCACATGACACTACATGTGCCACTGCACATGACATGACATGCTCACATGTGGGTGGTGCAGAGGGAGGGAGGAGTATCTAATCAAGAGCTATGATGTGCATGAGGAGAGTGTGTATGTGGTGGTGTGGGGCTATCTGTGACTGCATGTGATGGGTGCTTTTGTGTGGCAGTGAAGGTGATGAGGGATCCAGTTGAGGAGGGCTGCCTGCACAACCTTGAAGTCACTTGGAAGGTAGACAATCCGCCAGATACACTTTGTGCAAGTTGTGAGGTGGGTGTCCAAGCACATCTTGTGCACCAGCCGTCCCTGCAATTGAAAAAAAAATGTGAGAAATCTTCACATCACACGGGATCTGCATAGGTTGAGACGAACACTGAACAGGAGGGCTGAAGAAGCACAGGAGAGAGGGTTTGAGGTATCGGGGTTGACGGGCATAGAAATTGTCTCAGGCTCGGGCAATGGCTGCTGCGTGATGGACACCAAGTTAGAAGCACAGATTGATTGATCAATGGGGGAATGGCACCTGGTTGGGCTTTCTCTTCTTCTCATGCTGGTCCTCGGGCAGACCAGAATGCTTCCTCTTGCTGTGGCCACCCGGCTTCAGTTCTGTGCCCTCCTGCACGCTTAGCTTCTCCCGCAGCAGTTTGAGCTGTTGGGTGAGTGAGTGGATCTCTTGCTTCAGTTTGTTCTCCTGCAGTAAAGGGAGGCAAGTGTTAGCAAAAAGGTCTTGGAAACACAGTAAAGCAACAAGAGTCACACCACAGTGTTCACTGCAGTGGCACGCAGTTGGAGGTGGTGCTTCAATTGCCACTTCATGATAGCTGTGGCAAGAGCAGGATTGGAGGTCACCTGGGCCCAAGTCCAGTGGTTCTTCTTGGCAGAGTCGGTCCAGACGCGCTTGCTCAACTTGATTGCCTGATTGACATTGGCAATGTTGTACTGTAATTGAGTGAGCATTGCCATAAGGACCATGTGCAAAGCCAAATTAGAAGTACCTTCTGCCTGGGCAGGGGCTCATCCTCACCATCAGGGGTCATGCCCTCAGTCTCACTCTCACTCACCCCTTCTTCTTCCTTGGTGGAATGAGCATGGCACTTCAATGTCTTACTCATCATCCAGTTCAGCCATCTGTTGGTTTTGTAGTTGTGGTGCTCCCACAATAAATGACCCAAATGCACACACTAACAGGAGGAGGTCAGAGAGCAGCTCCAAGAATGGCCTGGGAAGCTCCAAGCTGAGTGACCTTGAATGCCCATAGATAGCAGTCCACCGCATCACTCTGCCACCTGCCGATGGCCATAATCTGCTTGTGCTGAAGACCAGCAAGCATGGCAGTGGTGGCCCCTCCTATCTGGAGGGAGTGCAACAAAATGGTCATGTTCAGGCCCATGTCCATGACCATGCACTTACAGACACTCATGACCACGCCAGTTGTGAAGGGTCCACTGTGAGCCATGGTGAAGAGCCTCCCTGGTGGCTGCAGGGTGGAGTGCATGACACACCATGTGCCTCTGTGGCCTTGACAAACACCTCAAAGCCACAGCTGGCTTGGTCCACCTTGGATGAGTGGATAAACATGTGCAGCACTCACCACTCAGGCAGCCACACCAGGTCACATGTCTGCAGCACACAGAGCTTGCCAGCACGGCGCATGGTGCAGAGCCCCAATGCCACCAGGAAGGCATTGCACAGCCACAGGGGCCCCAACACAGTGCCATGCCAAATGTGTGACCACAGAGCCTCAACAGGGAAGGGGTCACACTTGAAAGCCACCTTGCTGTCCTTAGCCCACACACACTCCATGCCATCAGCAAGCAGGCAGACCCAAGGCAGCAAGGTTGGGCTCACTGCACCCCACAGGGTATGGGCTCTCACAATTGCTGCCAGCACTGTGGCAGCATGACCACCGTGGCCCATCAGATCCAGCCACATGAGGAAGCCAAGGATGGTCTCCTCCATGGCAGGGCAGGGAGAGACACCCATTCCACCAGCAAACTCAGTGAAGTCAGTCCACATCATAGCTGCGCAGTGTGCTGTCCACATGGCTGCTGTGGAGTAGTTCAGCAGCACAGGCCTCTAGAGTCGCCACTGTTGGAAAAGGCAGCCATCAACCAGGTGCACCTGCATCCACCAACAACCATTGGCCAGTTCACAGGACCCCAACAGTCCCAGACTGGCCACCACTCACCCCTCGCCCAGCTCCAAGGACCAAACAGTCACACAGAGCAGGACCAGCCACCAGGGCTGCACCTCCCAGACTGGGAAGACCAACACTGCCAGCACTCAGCTCTCCACAAGGTGGTGAAGGACACAAAGCAGCAGGCAGAACAGCAGAATGAGGAGGCTCATGCCACTGCTCCAGTCCTGTGAGAAGGTGTCAACTGCCTCCATCCCAGGCACCCAGAACAGGCTGTTGAAACAGTTGGCCTTGGCATTGAGGTGATCAGCAAAGCAGTCCACCACCCAGTCACTCAGGTGGGCACACATGGTCACCAGCACCCAGTTGTTGAGCTCCCAGTTGTCCTGGTCAACCCACCATGACACCATGTCTGCCTCAACATTCAAGCTGCCACAAATCCACACCACCTTGTACAGACTTGTGTTCACAGAGGCTAGCAGCCCATGAATCCAACAAACCAGCTGGTTCATCACCAGGTCCTTGCCACCACCATTGGCAAGATAGGCCAGCGCCACCATGTTGTCTGTCCAGCACTCCACCTGCTGGCCATGCAGGTGAGGTGCAAAGGATGCCAGCGCCCACAGCACCACATGCAGCTCAAGAAGATGGATCAGCTCCTCCCACTCCACCACTGTGTGTGCCCCATGTGCTGTCAGGTTCATCTCCAAGAAGAAACCACCCCAGCCCCACATCTGTGCTGTGTCACTGGTCACCACAGCCACCCACAATGGGTGCCAGAGCAGTGCCCTGTGGATCAGCCAAATGTTCAAGGCAATCCACACAAGGTTGTCCACCATGGTGTGGGACACAGCCACCTCCTCCTCCCACCAGTCACAGGAGCAGCCCAGCACCACAAACAAGGAGCGCAGGTAAAGCTGCACCAGTGGCGCTGCACACATGAGTGAGGTCAGGAAGCCAGTGATCCCCACCAAGGCCTGATGTGTGAGCCTCTGCCCAGCCCACACCCAGCAGCACTTGACTGCACAGAGCAGCTTCTTCTCAGGGATCAGGATTCAACCCAGTCACAGGTCCAGCAGGAAGCCAAGGACCTCAACCAGCTGGGAGGGTTCCCACTGGCCCTTTGTCTCCTCACATACCCAGCCCAGATGCTTGAGGGTCAGTGCAATGACTGAGTTGTGAAGGTGGAGGAGCTCCTCCCATGTGACACCACACAGAAGTCATTGATGTAGGAGAAGACAAGGATCACCAGTGGACCATTGCATGAATGATCTTCATGAAGACCCACAGCAACCACTTCAGGCCAAAAGGGAGGACCTTGTAGTGGTAAAAATCCTTGCCCACACAGAAACCCATCCAGGGGCATGCCTCTGGGTGCATCTCAACATTGGTAGCCCTGCGCCAGGCTGAACATGATGCCCCACCAGTTGCAGCCCACCAGCCAGGCCAGTGTGCCCACTGACTTGAACTTGCACCAAACCAAAGGGACCACCAGGTTGAGCTGCCACTGATTGATCACCAGCCACCAGAGCTTCAGACCCTTCTTGGGCATGAGGAAAACTGGCAAGATCAGCCAAATCCCCTCCAGCCACGCGCCATGGCCCATGAACTGCACAGTGCCAACCACCACCAGCCACACCAGCTCCAAATGGAGCCAAGCCAGCTGATCCTCCATGAACAGAAACTGGTGGCCATCCTCATCAGGAACCACCACCAGCACCAGAGGCAGGCCCCATCAGATCCAGTCCAGCACTTGGCCAGAGGCTCCAATCACCTGGCACTCCCTCCAGTGGCTTGACAGCTGCCCCACCACCAATGTTGGGGGTGGGCTGCTCACTTGCTGGAGGTCTTGGGCTTCTTGCACCCCTTGGACTTCTCATTGGGGCAGTGGTTGGAGTAGTGGCCCTTCTTGCCACAGCCATAGCACAGGACAGTCTTCTCCCAAGGCTGGGTCTGGCTGGGTTGATTGTCATCCAAATCCATTGGTGAGGATCCAGGGCCTTGCAGACAACACTGACCCTGGCCAGACCAAAAAGAAGAGGTGTTCTCCTCCCAGGCCTGCTTCCTCGCTGCTTTGATGTGGGAGGCCCACCTCATCTTGATGAATGGGACAGGGGCTCCCATGCCCAGAAAGGATGCAGTGGCCCAACCCTCCATGTCAAAGACAACCAGTGCTGCTGCCCTGGCCTTGGCAGTCTGTACAAGCACATTGCATGCTCGCACCAAGGCCTGGGTGGACATGGAGGGCGCCAGTTGACTCAGGCCCTGAAGCAGCCCAACCAGCACATTGTATTCATGCTGGTCCCATTCTGAAGCAAACTTCCAATTGGGGTACTTGTCCCTAGCAGCTCCCCCACCACCATTCACCTGCTCCTGAAGTGCCTGGAATTGCTGATGCTGAACAGAGATGAACTAAGAGAGGTGGGCAATCTGCACTGACAGGATATCCAATTGTGAAGGGAGCACAGCACCACCACTTGAAACCATTGGGCCTGACATAGCACTTGAAACTGTCAGGACCAGCGCAGAGGATGATGAAGACAATGAAGACAAGGAAGCCAATGACAAAGAAGAGCTCCCGCCAGTCACTCCTTGTGACTGGGACTCCACACCCTTGCCACTGTCAGCTCCTGCAGCAACATCAGCCTCCAGCAACACTCAGGCTGCTTGAGACTTTGTCCCAGGATAGTCAATCTCCATCTCACCACAAAGCTCCTTGAGCTCATCAACTTGCAAGGCTACCAGCTGTCACTGGCTAAGTCCTCAAACTCTCTCCATGAGAGAAAACAACAATGAAAGAAAACAACAATGAATGTCTACTGACTCACAGATGTGCAAGCGCACTCTGGGAGACTAGAAAAGAATAGTCTCCCTACACTGCACTCATGTGACATGGCTGGAGGACTGCCTAACCAGTGGCCCACCAGCCTCCTCATAGCACAAAAAAGGGGTGCCATGCCCAAAACAGCACTACAAGGCCAAAAAAGGAAGGTCACACTAACCACATGCCTCAACAGCACTGGCCACACTGGCAACACATCAGCTGACCACTGCATGAGAGAAAGGGGCGTTTATTGTGGTTGAAACAAACTGCATTGTTCTGGCTATTGCCAAACAACTACAGTTGTTGGGTGAAATCCACCAGGCTCTCATCAAGCTGGCAGGGCTTCATGCATTGGACACTGACCACCTGTTGGTCCTGAGGATTGTTGACATGTTGTAGGGCCAGCAGCTGCCCTCTCACCTCACTTATGTGGTAGGGGCCCTTCCACATTTGAGCTAGCTTGGCTGTCTTCCCATGAGGGAGGTGGGCCACCCAAAGCCACACCTTGTCTCCAGTGTAGTAGTGACTCTGCTCCCATCAATAGTTGAATGCCACTTGGGTGTTGTGGCTGACCTGCTCCTGACCACATGGCTTGTAATGTTGACTGGGAGGTAGGGGTTGTGGCTGTAGAGCAGGTAGAATGGTGTGTTGCCTGTGGCTTTGTGGATGCTGGTGTGGTACGCAGAGAGTGCATATGGCAGGAAGTCATCCCAGTTGTCCTGATGGTTGTTCCTGAATTTTGTCAGCAGACTCTTGAGTGTGCTGTTGAACCACTCAACCAGTCTGTCCATCTGTGGGTGGTAAGGTGTTGTGTTGACCTTACACACCTGTTGTCAGCATAAATCAACCCTCAACAACACCAGCCCATGGAGGTGATGTCAACACTAACTTCAGCCATCAAGCCTCTCCTCATACCCATTTTGTGACAGAACTACATCTACATGTATTCTTGTCTCTTTCTCTCATAAACACACCATTGTTTACCACCTTCTGTGCCCTACTACTGTTGACAGGTTATGGGCCTCAGCTATACACATGTCTACTAGTGTCAACTCGTTTTGAAACAGACCCATGCTGCTTCTCCAGTCCCCTGCACCATGGGTGAACCAGAAAATCTTCTTCAACAGCAGCTCACCAGCCTTCAACTTCAAGTGGCTCAGCTCATTGTGTCAAAGGCCACGCCCACCCTGAGCTATGATATCATTCCCTACAATGCTGTCCCCAGTCACCACCTTGATGGTACCAACTACTCCAACTGGGCACACCAACTTCAGTCCAGCCTCATCAGTCAGGGCCTCCTTCAGCTCATGCTCAACACCAAACCCAACCCTGTCAACACTACTGCAGTCAAAGCCATGCATTGCCAGCAACACCTCAACATCACCTACACAATGATTACAACCCAACTCAACCTGATGGTATGAGACTGGATTGGTGATGAGGAGATGAACCCCCAAGTTGTGTGGAAGTGGCTGGTAGACCACTTTGACTTGAAAGATTACAACAAAACGTCTGTTGGCTTCACTTCCTACTTCCAGTTGTCCTTCCTTGAGTCTGAATCTGCCCATGACTTCCTTGCCTGACTGACCAAGCTCTGTTGGTGAATTACTACCACCATGATGCAAATCTCTGACAAGTGCCACATCTAGTGCATCCTGAACTCCCTACCCCTGTTGTACCTTCCCCTGGCTATGGCGCTTTGGGTACAAAAAGATAACACTGTTGACTATGTTGAGAAAGTGGTGATTGATTTTGAGGGTGCCCTCAACAAGGGAGCCAAGCCCAGCTCAGCCAGTCCACAAGCACTAGCCACTGCTGGCCAGTGAACCAACAGCAAGAGCTCACACAAGCCTGATGGCTTGCACTCACAGCCATCCCATGGCAACAACAAGGCCCTGTGACATCATGACCAGTACAACACCCACAAGTAGCAGTGTCAATGCAGCCACAGCCCAGCAAGGGACTCACACAATCAAGGGCGTGCCCACAGTCATAGTTGCAGTCACAGTTGTGGTCACAGCCAGAGTTGCAGCCATGACAGGGGCTGGGATTGCAGTCATAGTCAGCCCTGTGGTGATGATTTCAATGAGAACAAGTACTGCACACACTGCAAGTGGCAGGGCCATGACTTTGCATCATGCCATGCGCGCCAACATCACCATGACATTGCACACCAATGATGACCCAGAGCCACAGCATGCCTTCATGATCATGAGTGTGGCAAGTTTGTCCAGAGGTGACAAGTGCTTGACATGGTATCTGGACACCAGTGCCTCCCAGCACTTCATGTGTGAGCATAGTTATCTCCACCACTTTGTCACCACCTCCAACACCAGTGTGTTCCTTGGTGTGGGTACAGTGTTGTGCATGCAGGAGTCATCATCAACAGCATCCACACAAGCATCACTCTTGACAATGTTGCACTGGCCCCAGAGCTGGCCAAGAACCTCCTGTCACCTTCTTGGCTCGCTGAGAGCAGCCACACCAAGCACCTCAACCACAACAGGTGTCAAATCATAGACACCAACACTGACACTACCATCATTGTTGTGAACCATCATGCAATCTGTCAACCACAAGCGCTACTTCATCTCATTCATTGACAACCACTCTTGTTTTGTGCACATCTACTTCATGGTGGCCAAGGACAAGGTCTTCACCAAGTTCAAGGAATTCATCACCACCTCTCCCCACTGGCTCTTGGTGCACACCCTTTGATTGGACAATGGTGGTGAATACACAAGTCATGAGTTTCAAGCCTACCTCAAGCAGCATGGCATTGCCCACCAGCCAGTACCACACACACTAGAGTACAATGGTGTTGCCAAATGGTTCAACAGCACCATCATTGGCATGGCCTGATCAATGCTCACTGACACTAACATCCCATGAGCACTGTGGCCTGAGGCTGTGGCAACCACTGTCTATGTCAACAACTGAGCCCCTATGCAGCCAATTGGGGTCAATCCCTGTTTGAACTCTGGCAGGGCATCCTGCCAGTCCACCTCCACCTGTTTAACACACAGTGTTTTACCAGAGCAGGGAAAGGTTGACAGAAGAGAAGGAAATGACAGTGATATAATGGCAATATGCCTCACAAAGCTTCCATTAGGGCTGCATAAAGCCGCAGCAGTCTTATGGAATCATTGCGTATGCATATGCAATGATTTGACTACCATAATTTTTACTATTACCAAATAAAAACTGGACATAGTAAAAATTAGCATAGACAAATTGTTGTGTATGCATACACAACGATTTTGCAAGGTGAAACACCTGTTCAGTCTGTCCCCAAGCCTTGATTTTTTCAAACAATTAAAAACAGAATTAAGGTTTTTTTGATTTTGCGATTTCCTGGCTCTGTGATTTTAAATTCTCAAATCATAGCAAGGCAATTTTTAGCATTATCTGT
>CDFJ01224099.1:0-10454 GCA_000826505.1 Acanthamoeba pearcei
CCGAACCATCGCTGCCGACGTGTGGACGCTCGGCGGGCCGCAACAGAATTGGTACGTACGCTCGAGCACCACACTCAGGCTCTACGCTGCGGCACCCGTTCACAGTGGTACCACGCCTTGTCTGTCTCCTTCCTCCAGGTTCCTTCTCCAAACCAACCACGACCATTGGCTGCCCTCACCGCCTGGCGATCACCGCTCGTGCGTTGTCACACGACATACACGACACACGACACACACGACACACGACACACGCCACACGCAAGCCCTCTCGCTGACTTTATGACGCTCGTACCCAGTGAGGTGGGAGAGAAGGCTATGGGCGCAATTGGGCAAGGCCGCGTTAACTTGGAGGCCATGTACCAGGTATTAATACCACCACAAACCGCACACGCACGCGTACGTCCGCACACACGCATGAACGTAATCAACGTGTGTGCCCGCAACGCGTCTGTCAGGTGCTCTCAACGAAGCCGCTGCTGAACGCGCAGACGACCTACACCACGTCGATGGCGCCCTACAACGGGACCTACACCACCTTCATGCGCGTGTGCCCACCGCCCTGCACCCTCCATCGTCCCTGGTCCTCGTCCTCATCTTGGCCGTTATGAGACTCACTCAAGTAACAACACGCGCAACCAGCTGTTGTCGAGGCAAGCCGCGGTGCAAGGAAAACGATCGCTCTTCATGTTTGGGTTCGCAGAAAAAAATAGAAAACAATGTGCTACAGACTGTGCTTTTTGCTCCGAGCTGAGGCCAGTTTACTGGAAGCCGCGGATGGAGCCAAAGACACAGGCAGCAAAGGGGGAACTTATTGGTCGGGTTTTTGTAAGCTGAAGTCCAACCACTATAAAAAGCAGTCTCACAGTCCATGAAGACGTCACAGCACCACTCACATTGTAAGTTCAGTTAGATTTAGTGAGGACCCATCAACTTACCACCCAAAAACTGATCCCTCCCTTCCCCTGTATAGTCTAAGCTATCTCCCTCCCACATCCTTACAATACACCCCCATTCTACACGCAATCTTGCAAATCTTTGACACCAACAGTTGTAAACCCATGAAAAAACACACAAAACAGGTACAAAGCACAATGGTCACATCAACAGCACACAACCAAAGATCCCTTTGCTGGGTTTGGTAAATCTTACCAAAAAAAGTACCTTGAGAAGATGCAGAGTGAAGAGGGAGTGGCCCAGGTAGAGGGTAAGGGTGATGAAGACATTATCTTCCAGGAGAAGGAACAGGAGGAAGGATGCAAATGAACAAGGGAGGAAATGGAAAAGGAGAAGGAGGGATCAAAGAGAGCTCAACAAGCAGGAACCCAGAGGAAGAAGGACAAGGGACCCTGGATGAACAACTTGAATGTAGCAACAAACACAAACACCTTCCCCATCCCCCCTTCAACTGCAATCATCTACCTTGTACTTTGCATGCATCCAATCATTGGAGAACAACCTAGCCTGGGAGAGAGAAGAGGAGGCCAGAAGACTGAAGGACAACCAGGAATGGGCAACAGCAAGACAACCACTGGTGAACCACAAGAGGAGTCAAAGGCTTGACAAGGCCTTGAATTGGCAGAAAAGAATACCAAGCTCAACACACAAAAGGAGCAAGTCATCCACAGACAACTTCCCTGCCATCAAGAGATCCATCAACAAGAAGAAATGAGGACAGTAAGATCAAGCCTGAGAAACAAACAGGCACACTGGCTTTTGAGAAGGGATTTCAAGCTGACCTCATCTGTTGATTGGCCTACGCCATGAACCTTGGGAAGGTAGTGAGCACATCAAATGTATACAGCACACCACATACCCAGATATAAAAAACAGAATTAGCCTGCCAATGCTGAAAGAAGTAGGTTGTTCCACATACACCATTGTTGGTGTTGAATATCCCTTCATGATGTGCAGGCTGGCCCAAGTCTTGCCATGCACTCCCACACCAGAGATGTGTGGAACTTGAGCTCATCAAGCTTGCCAGCCCAGACTTCAGGTGTTAGTCCCTTTCTTCTAATTGGTGAAGAGAGGTACACTTACTCTTGTTCTGATTGCACAGGATACTTGCAGTATTGGTAGAAGGGGAAGCTGCTGTTGAGATGCTCCCAGCAGAACTCTCCTGCCATATCTTTGGGCCTCCTGAGGCTCCTTGGAGAGGGGGCTTGCCTCTGCCAACGTTGCCACAACCTCCACTTCCCTGACTCACCGTACATGCCTGCTTGACCCTTGTGTTCCAGATCTTCTGAATATGAAACTTACACACCATGCAGAAAAACAACACAATGTACCTGAGTGCCTGTGAAGCTGACTGGTTTGAGAGGTGCTTACCTCCTGAGGGCAAGATGCCACTCAGGATCCTCAATGATCTGCTGCAGCATTTCCCTGTCCAGCCCATTGGGGAAGAGGCAGGCATATTCCTCATGCAAGCATGTGCAAGGAATACTATGCAGTTGACAAGTGTCTCAGGAAGGTTTGCTGATGATGATGATCCACACCACACACACACATACAGCCAAGCTGGGTACCTCAGGACGAGCTATGGGCATTGGTGGTATAAAGGTCATACCTGGCTTTGCCACCTGGCTCTCTGGCAAGTACACCAATGACCTGACTCAAGCCAGACCAGAGGTTCCTTGGTTGTTATTGTTGTTGAAGATACTCTCACTCACACACACATGCTACAGGCGCAGGCCCAAGTTTGCAAGATGGAAGAAGCAGCCAAGAAGGGCAGAAGCTCAGCTGCAAGGACAAGAGGACTCCCACTGACCACCTCCACTATGGGTGGAAGAACATGAGCTCCAGCCTGAGCAACTTCTTTCACTTCCTGCAGCTGTATGAAGGTAAACACACACACACACACAGACCTCTGCATGGCTGAGAAGGGCTGAGTGTTGTTGTTGTTTGGATTATTGATATCTGTGTGGGGTGTGTGTGTGGCTGCAACCTTGCAGGTTCAGAGCCATGCATCAACAACCTGCTTGACCAGCAGGAGGTGGCTCTCCTGGATGATGTGCTACTACCCCAAGGGCAACATGGTGTCATGGTCATCATTTCCATCAGGGTTTTCCTTATCTTTTCCTAGTGTTTCCTTTCTCCCCTTTAGTATCTAGCACTTTCAGTTCTTCTCAATATAACACCTTTGGTCCCTTAGTCAAGTACCCCCATTACATTAGAACAGATGCTAAACAACTGACCCTGGACCAAAGACATGGACAGGTACCATGTCCTCAAGTGGAAGCTGCCCCCAAGCCCCATCAAGTACCATGTCCCAGACCCAGTTCACAACTGTGTTTCAAGCAATGCAAACTAAGCTTCAATATCTTCAGTGTCAGGTCTGATTCCTCCAAGATTCACCAGACCAGACAACACCCCCAGGAGACCCCTCAGGCAGCACCCCACAACCATGTCAAGATTGCTGACCCTCCAGTGTTTGGCTGTGTGGCAAACAGCATTCCACACACCCCCACCTGTTCCAGTCCCTAGTAATGCTGTTTTGGTCTCATGAATGCACCTGCCACTTCCCAAAGCAGCATGAACAACCTATGTCAGGACCTCCTCAATGTATCAGTGCTGGTATCCCTCAACAACATCCTGGACACTGATACATTGAGGAGGTCGATTTCTGTTTGAGAAATGTTGAATTGGGCAACAGCAAGGCTGACACTCTGTGCCACCACACTGAAGGGGCAAAGGCAGAGGAAGCCAAGGGGCAGGTCCTCCAACCACCAAACCCCCATCTTCAGTTGTCCCTGACAAGTATGAGGACTCAATTCCTGGTGGAGAGGCCACCCACATCAACAGGAATATTTCTTAAATTGGACTGGGTACAGACCTGAGGATCAGTCCTGGGTTCTGGCTTCTGATTTCAACAATGACAATTCCCTTGTACTTCAGTTCCTATGTGACCTTCACACCAAACCAACTCACCTCTGCTAAGGCTTCTGACTTGCCACCTTAGGGGGGGATACTGTCACAGTACACCACAGTTTCTGGTCCTGCACCCTCTCCTGTGCAGAAAACAATGCTGGTGTTTGCATCTGCCACAGTCTGCCCTTCCCCTACCCCAAGCCAATATATGTGTGATAAAGAGCCGATTTTATGAAACAGATTGACAATATCGCCTAATTCATTGGGACTCCTGCTCCCCTTCTTCTTGGCAACCAAGTTCTCGCCGAGTTCTCTGCTTTGTGATTGGCTTGGAAACCGGCGATTTGGCTGTTGCGGGCGCCGTGCCCACAAAACTCTTCTTGTTTACCCAGGTTGAGAAACAAGAACAGACAACAACCATCACGCAACTCCACAATGTCTTCACCGGCTGAAGTGCAGGAGAAGAAGCAAGACATCAGCGAAGGTGAGGAGAAGAATGAGTATCAGCTGAGTCCAGAGGATACAGAGCACATCCACAGGAAGACCAAGATGATTGAAGAGGAAGAGAACGAAGATGATGATGACAACGATGACCAAGGGGAAGGAAAGGCGGATGATCAGACTCTCTGGGAGCTCGATCTGAACTGGGGGAAGGAGGGCAGGAAGTTCGTTCAGCCCATCTTCAAGATGGCACGCAAGTACGCCAAGGCGAGGGACACCTGCCTTGATTACATCTGCCATCCATGGCTGACTGCCCCGCTTCTTGGCCCTCTCTCCTATCGCTGGTGGGCCATCGACATCAACTTCCTCGAGCTCTGCTTCTTTGCCACCGTATTCGGAGGTATTCCCTCCTAGGTCTTGTTATTACAGTTGTAGTGCTGATGCTTAGTCCCACCATGATCCAGGTGCGACAGCAGGAGGCTCGGGGTCTGACTTTGGTATCGCTACGGGCATCATCACCATGCTCGTGGTGGGTACGATTCCGCGTAACAACATCCTCCGGTTCCTGGTGGGCGTGCCCTTCGAAAGGATGGTCAAGTACCACAGGTGGTGCGGCTACTACCTGGCCGTCCCCCTATTCCTCCACGCCCTGCTTGAAGCCGAGTTCTTTAGTGACTACACTCGTATCACCGGTAATTTTGGAGCCTGAGCAAGGGAGAAGGAAGGGCAGTAATGGATGCTAACTCGACTTTCCAGGTACGGTGGGGTGGATCACGTTCATGGTGATCGTGTGCACATCAGTGGTGATCTTCCGTCGTCACTATTTCGAATTCTTCTATTTCATCCACCTCCTCTTCGCCGTCTACCTCGCGGCTTCTATTGCCCACGAGTGCGCCTCCTCTCTTCCTCTTATTTTAGTATTTTTTTTAATTTAACAATATTTATTTAATTGTAGGATCATTAATCTTGGCTTCATCCTGCCCGGTCTGGTGATGTACGTTCTGGACCTCTTCCTGCGGGTGATGCGCTACTGGACCACCTCGAGCAAGACCATCTCCATCACCCATCTCGAGGAGGACATGAGCAGCCTCCGCCTGGACAAGAAATTCAACTTCAAGGCCGGCCAGTACGCCTTCGTGCTGATCCCGTCCATCTCGCGCCTGCAGTGGCATCCCTACAGCATCTCCTCCGCTCCGCAGGAGTCTACCATCACTTTCCACGTCGCCGACAACGGCAGCTGGAGCCACAGCGTCACTCGCCTGCCCGATGACAAGCCGATAACCGTCAAGATTGACGGTCCCTACGGCAAGGTTGGTTTCTTCTTCACGAATTAAGAAAGTAAATTAAATCGCGGTGGTGCAGGTAGGTGTGAGGTACAGGAAGTGCGACACGCTGGCGATCTTCTGCGCCGGAGCCGGTGCGACGCCCATGATGTCAATCCTCAAAGATGTGTATTTCCGGTACGTGGAATCTGCATTTTTAATTTTTTTTAGTTCACGAGAAGGAAATACTCCCTGCTTACAATGCAATTGTTTAATTGGTCAAACACAAAAGGAAAAAGCTCAAGCAAGAGAAGCAGTGCAAGGTGAAGAAAGTGTACCTGTTCTGGACCGTAGGTCGCCTGGGCTGCGTGGACTGGTTCGTGGAGGACATCCGCCAGCTCCAGGCCCACCCGCTGGACGAGCTAGACATCGAATTCAACATCCACGTCACTCGTACTTCCAAACGGTCGGGCACTCTGCTCGAGGAGGGCGACCCCTTCGGCATCCCGATCAAGAGGGGCCGGCCCGACCTCAAGGCCGAGTTTGAGCGGATGAAGGAGGCGGTTCCATCTGGTACGAACGTGGCTGTGCTGGCCTGCGGACCAAAGGCCTACGCTTACCAGGTTAGGAAGCGCTGTTTCATGCACACCACCAAACAGACCAAGTTCATCTACCACTCAGAAACCTTCGAGTACTAAATAAAAAAGACTTGAAATACCCGATGGGCGGCCTTGCGTGAATATGAGGGGCTGCTTCCGTGGCTTCTTGGCCCGTTGCGTCGCCAGACCACGCACTACGCCTTCCCTCTTTTTTTGGTAAAACTGCCTTTGTGTCGCAATGGCCTCGCTGGCGGGCCTCAACAGCACAATGTCTCCAGCCTCTCCCCGCAGGAAGTGAGGCAACGGATCCGCACAGGCGAATGGACATGACCCACCTCCGGCCTCGACTACCAACAAGCCAAGTACGCCCCACGGTTGATTTTGTAGTTTTGGATTTGTTTTCGGCGACTTGACGGCCGGGGGGGGAGTGTGGTGTGATCATGCCGGCCAAGTATGCCAAAGACTTTGAGGAGTTCTGCCTAGCTATCGCATGTTCATGGCTGGTCAGTTCGTAGAACAGGTGTCTGGTTTTCATTTACTATTCCCCAAGAGGCTCCTCCACCTCTTCTTGCATCGGAGAGTTACATCATCGTCTCCGGGGTTGCCAGCGGCGAGGGCGCGGTCATCACCCGCAACCGAACCATCGCTGCCGACGTGTGGACGCTCGGCGGGCCGCAACAGAATTGGTACGTACGCTCGAGCACCACACTCAGGCTCTACGCTGCGGCACCCGTTCACAGTGGTACCACGCCTTGTCTGTCTCCTTCCTCCAGGTTCCTTCTCCAAACCAATCACGACCATTGGCTGCCCTCACCGCCTGGCGATCACCGCTCGTGCGTTGCCACACACGACACACACGACACACACGACACACACGACACATGACACACACCACACGCAATCCCTCGCTGACTTTATGACGCTCGCACCCAGTGAGGTGGGCGATAAGGCTATGGGCGCAATTGGGCAAGGCCGCGTTAACTTGGAGCCATGTACCAGGTATTAATACCACCACAAACCGCACACGCACGCGTACGATCGCACACACTCACGAACGTAATCAACGCGCGCGCGTGTGTGTGTGCCCGCAACGCGTCTGTCAGGTGCTCTCAACGAAGCCGCTGCTGAACGAGCAGACGACCTACACCACGTCGATGGCGCCCTACAACGGGACCTACACCCACCCCCCTGCACCCTCCATCGTCCCTGGCCCTCGTCCTTGTCCTCACCTTGGCCGTTCTGAGACTCACTACTCACGCAACAGCTGGTAATTGTGGTCGTCGAGGCAAGTCATGAAAACGACCATCGTCGCCTTCTTCTTCCTGTGACCCGAAACGGAACCAAAGAAAAAGGCCACGGAGGTTAGACAAACCAAATCAAAGAAAGAAGTAGAAGAGGGGGAGAGATGGATGCGCAGCACAACCATATCCCGCCGGAGCCTGACCCCACAACAGGGGCTGCACCCAAGGTAGTGGCCCGAGCTTGCAACTTTTGCCGTGCGGCTCACATCTCCTGCGAAACGTACCCCCTCCCCCCCTCTTCTTTTTCTCTGGGCGTGCCAATCGACAGCAGACAAATTGAATAAATGAATTTAATGGTGATAGCAATGACTTGGAGATGACAATAGAAGAAGAAGCGGTGGATTTATTCTTATTGTGTGTTTGTGAACTACGTGACAGAGCGCGGCCGTGCCAGAGGTGTGTGCGGCTCGGCCGGGGCGAGTGGTGCTGCGACGTGCCGGCCAACAAGCGGGGCCGGCCGCCCATCCACGGGCGCCGCTCGGCCCAGTACAAGGAGCAGCAGCGGCAAAAGAAGAAGCAGAAGATGCAACATCAGCAGCAGCCGCAGCCGCAACTCCACACCCCCAAACTGGAACCGCCAGACAACGACCAACGGGCCGACGACGGCATAGGCCGGGCTCGCGCCCCTCCCGAGCCGCCACTTCGCCCGTCGCCAGCACCAGCACCACCACCAGCACCGCCAGCTTCGTCGTCACGACGATCGCCGTCACCGCTGCTATCGTCGTCTTCATCGTCGCCAACTTCGTCATCTTCTTTTTCGTTCTTTCACGCCACCAACACCAAGCTGGAGGCCTTCTTTTCCGCCCTGCCGGCGACAGCAACGTCAGCCACATCGGCGACAACGAAGCGATCACCATCGCCGTCGCCGCCGTCATCGTCGTCTTCGTCGTTCTCGCTCGCGCCGCAGCCCACGTCTCCGCGCCAGCTGCCGTTGCCGGCGGGGCACGGCGGCGCCAGCGGCAGCGAGCATCTGACGGCGCTGGTGGCGCAGCTGATGGTCGAGGTGCGCACCCTGCGCGAGGCCAACGAGTCGCTACATCGCGACAACGAGACCCTGCGGCGGCGGCTCGACGCCCTCGAGTCCCAGCAGACCGCGCACGCCCATCGCGTCAACTCACTCCTCGAATTCGGCGCCGCACGACACGCGTCGTTGCGTAGCGACCACGACAGCCACCACGACGCGCCGCGGCTCCAGGGCCAGGGCACGACGCCGTTCGTCAGCTGCGCCCACGGGCTCGAGGGCTCATGGAGCCATCTCCTCTTCGCCCCGCCGGCGTCGACAACAATATCGACGTCATCGGCCTCGCCGCTGTCGCCGCGGTCGTCGTTCACGTCGTCGTCGTCGTCGACCGAGTCGCTGTCGCCCCGGTCGTCGTTCTCGCTCGAGCGGTCGGTGCTGCAGTCGAGCCTGGTGGCGTCGCAGCAGGCGCTCGACGAGATGCAGCGACACGTCCCGCTCCTCCGGCACTACTACGTCGCCCCGAAGGACTTTGCCGTGCAAGACATCAGGTAACCGCCGCACACACACACGACACACACAGCCGCACGCGCGGAATGACGGGCTAACGCGGTCATGTGCGAAGGTATCCGGTGTACGTGCTGGCGCCGACGCTGGGCGGAAATAGCGCGTGTCCCGTGATCAAGTGGGTCAACGAAGCCTTCGTGAGTCTCAGCGGCTACACCGCCGTACGCCCTCGCCGCAGCCTCGAATAAGCCAGTGGCTTATTACCAATTATTTTTTTTTGTTATGATTTGCTAACGTGCGGTTGGATGGCAGGACAAGCTGGTAGGGATGCCTCTCTCAAAGCTGTTCTCTTCGCAGAAGAGCCAGACCGCGCAGCTGGCCGCCAGCATATTCAACCAGTACGCGCCAGCAGTCTCGTCAGTGTTTCATCATCTCCCATCAACTCTCTGACCTGAATCTCTTGCTGTTTTCACGTGTCTCTGCCGTGTGTGTGTGTGTGTCGTGCGCGTTGTGTTGCATCGTGTGCTGTGTGGTGTGCGCTTTGCCCAGGTGTCCGATGAGTGTTAGCGGAACGTTTGCGCTGCATCCGCTCTTGCGGCAGCGCAACGGGTGCACGGTGCGAATCGACGAAGTCAATCAGTTCTTCTACGGCCAGCACGGCTCTGTACGTCCACACCACCACACCACACCACACACCACATCATGACCTGACCACCGTGGGTTTCTTGGTGCGTGCAGGTGTCGTTCAGCGTGACGTGCATTCTGGGCTGGCAGGCGGACTCGTTGCGCCCAGACGAGCAGTTCGGTCAGTGGCTGCCTCAATTGCTGCGCCTCACGTGATGTTTGTCCACGACCAAACATGATCTTCTTGTACAGACATGTCTATATTTGTGTGTGTGTGTGTGTGTGTGGTGTTTGTGTGTGTGTGTGTCATGTGTGTCATGTGTTACGGAGTGTGTATTCAGTGGCCCGACTTCTTTCTTGTCGACATAACTGAAAACCACGGTTCCGTTGCAGTGAACCGGTGCAACTCTCTTTCGAACTCAACACAGCCGGCCACAAGCCAGCCTGGAGTTCAACTCGAAAGAAGAATAAGAATGAATCCCCAGACAGATAGCGTGGCGGCACAGAGGGCCGGTGAAAAGAGCGCTGCGTTCGCTGCGGCCCTGTTCGGCCGTGTGGCAGCTGTGGCCGACGTCAACGTTTTCATGTCGCCCTACAGCGTGGGCGCGGCGCTGGCGCTGACGATGGAGGGCGCCAAGGGCGACACGGCGGGCCAGCTCAAGAAGGCCCTCGGCTACGCATCCCGCCATGACCTTGAGCAGCTGCACCACGACCTCGTCTCGCTCATCCACTCGGTAGTGCCCTCTGCTCTACTTCCTTTTTTTTCAACTTCATAATTAATAATTCAGAAAGTAATCTTCTTCTTTTCTTTATCATCTGTTTGATTTCATGGTGTGGGGGGGGCAGCTCAACAAGGTGGAGGGCGTGGAGCTGTCGGTTGCCAACGCGCTCTGGGTCT
>CDFJ01224104.1:0-16371 GCA_000826505.1 Acanthamoeba pearcei
GGGGTACTCGCGGTAGGGGCGCTCGCCGGCCATCAGCAGGCAGGCGTCCCGGAGCCTTCTCTCAGTGGCGAACGACGTCAGCGCGGCTGAAGAGGGCAAGGCGAGCGGGAGAGCACGCACCGCTCGGAGTCGAGGAAGAGCTGCCCGCCGGAGCTCTTGGTTCCGTTGAGCGGCAGGTTGAGGTCCGGGATGGGCTCCTTGCCCACGAAATAGAGCCTCTTGCCCACGTATTGGCCCAGCCACTCGAATATCTTCCATGGAATGTAGAAAATGCACACGCGTGTGTCGTGTCGCAAGGTAAGTCAGCGTCGACGCACACGTACCCGGAGGATCGATAGGAGTTCACCTGGTCTTGTCGGTAGGGTGAGAACCCGTCCATGGCGCCCAAAAGGTAATCGGCCAACTGCACACGCACACGCACGACACGTCCAGTTATTTGCCGGCGTGATGTAATGCAACCATCAATGGTCGCTCACGCACCACCACGTCAAAGACGCGGCCCTTGAGCGGGTGGTCGGCCCGGTCCCAGTTCATCAGCAGCAGCTCGTCGTCCGGCCTGCAGGAATTGTGCACAATTTAAGGGTCAGCCGAGGCCGCCGACAGGGACACACACATGACACACACGACACACACGACACGACACGACCACGACCACGACACGCAACACACACGCGACAGACCTAATATTGGCCCCGAACGACTGGGTGAGCGTGGAGTGCATGCTGTGGCTCGCGGTCACGGCGCTCCACCGGGTGGTGTTGAGCTGGGTGATGAAGCGCAGCGAGCCCGAGCCGGTGCCGGCGTCGAGTACCGCGCCCCAGGGCTCGTCGCCCTGGTGGTCGTGGATGCGCGCCCAGATCGGGTCGGTATGCGTGTGCTTCTTGCGGTCGGCCCGGAACCACTCGTGCGGACATCTACGTACCAACCGCCCACCCAGCGTGTTAGGAAGCCGAGTCGTGTGCGTGTGCGGTCGTTCGCTTGCGTGTGCATGTGCGTGTGCGATCGGCGTGTGTGTGCGTGTGCGTGTGCGTGTGCGTGTGCGTGTGCGTGTGCGTGTGCGTGTGCGTGTGCGTGTGCGTGTGCGTGTGCGTGTGCGTGTGCGTGTGCGTGTGCGTGTGCGGTACCGGTGGCAAGAGACTTGCGTCTGCATCTGCTCGGCGGGCTTGGGTTCGCGCACCGAGAGCTGCGCCTGCTGCACGCATCTGAATGTGTTGTATGTGAGCGTTTCCCGAGTGCCGGGCAGCAGACGCGAAAGAGTGGAGTACACGCACATGTTGGCGCAGGTGTCGGATTGGAAGAAGCGCCGCCCGCTGCACGCTCGCACCCAAGGCGCGGGCTCCCCCGCTGGCTCCACACCCCGCCCTGCCGCACAGAATAAGGAATATTTAATTATTATTATTATTATTATTATCTAAATAAATATTATTTGAACACAAAGCACTGAAGCGCGGAGCTGTGATGGGATGGTGGCATCAAACAATAATTAAATATTTTAAAAATTAGACGAAAAGGATCCGGAGCGGATGGTGACGGTACACGCGTCGGTGAGGTGGTGGACGTGGGGCATGAGCCGGTCGGAGTAAATGAACGCAACGGACGTCGCGATCAGCATGACCACAACCGACCGGGCAGACCAGCTCAGCCCTTGCCACCCTTGCCGCTGCCGTGGCTGCTCCATCTTTCTTATCTTTCTTTCAATAAAAGATAAGAAAATCCCTTTCCTTTTGTGCAGCTTTTGAGCTGAGCGAATTATCCGGGTTATTTCTAGGCTTGGCTCGGCCGGTACAGAATCTTCGAATCGCGAACAAGATGGAGGAGGAATCAAAGAATCGATACGATATTACAGAAGAAGAGCTGGTACGCTCCCTTTTCGCTGAATCATTCCATGTAGAGTTTGGATTATTACAAGTACACGCTTTCTTATTCTTATTTAAATTGTTATTTTGCATCAATAAAATACTTAATTCATTTGCGGGTCGTTCATTAACTCAGCTCATGTCCCAACAACAGCATTCGCTCAATCGAAGAGAGCTGTTTGCCTTCAAGAAGGAATCGAGTGCTCTCAAATTTCAAACGTACGGCGCGATTGCTGTCCACGTAGCTGCACCGCCGCGGTGACATACGTGCATGTTCGTGGGGTGCGTGCAGACAAGGATGGCGCAAGAAGTCGGTGAGTGAGTCCATCTTCAAGAAGTGGACCAAGGACGAACACATCAAGTTTGTTGCCGTACCGCCATCCCGCCATTGCCACGCCTTCCCACCATCCCACCGCCACGACCACCCTCCAGGCGCTAACTCTCCACCCCTTCGGCCTTGCATGCACCACCAGGGACTGAAAGAGCTCGGTCTGTCGGCCGCTGCCGAAGTGAGCGGTAACACCTCGAGTCTATCGTTTTGTTGTGCACACGACACGACACACACGACACACACAACACAACTCAAACATTCCCAAACACAGACGGGGACTGGATCAAGCTGAGCCAGCTGGTGGCGGGCCGGTCGGCCTACGATGTCAAGCTGCACGCCCGGGTCTTCTGGCAGTCGCCCGCGGCCGCGGCGGCCGAAGAACAGCAGGCGGCACAGCAAGCCGGCCTGAAGCGGGAATTCGTGCAGCCCTCGCCCACCGTCGAGGCCAGGAAGAAGCATCGGCCGGTGCGGTTCACGCTTTTTCTCTTTGTTTTCCTTCTTTTTCTCTTACAATGGGCCGCGCTCCCTCACTCCTCGCAGGATTCGCTCGAGGGAGAAGCTGCGCCGAAGAGCGGGAACGGCAACGCGGTCGCGGTGGCAGATGAGACGATGGACGCGGTGCTGTCAGGCTCGCTCTCGCTGACGTCATCCATGCTGGGCCTCTACCTGTCGTCGGCGGCGGACGACACGCTGCCCTCGTCGTCTCCGCTCTCCGAGCACTCGTCCCTGGCCTCGCCCTCTTCTTCGGCCGCGTCGTCGGCCGCGGCCCACTCGGCCCTGCCCTCGATGATGCCCAACAGCGCCGCGACCGGCGGCGGCAGCGGTGCCGAGGCGTTGGTGAACCCGTTCGGGTTCGGCGGCGATGCCGTGAGCGTGGTGAACATGAACGACATCATGGCCAACCAGCTGCTGGAGGAGAACGTGCAGATCATCACCATCATCCGCGAGAACCTCGTCAACGGCAGCATCAAGATCAACTACAGCCTCATGCGCAAGTTTGCCGCCAACATCTCCCGAATACTCAAATGGTACCATTGCCGCTGCGCGTGTCGTGCGTGTCGTGCGTGTCGTGCGTGTCGTGCGTGTCGTGCGTGTCGTGTGTCGTGAGTCGTGCGTGTCGTGCGTGTCGTGCGTGTCGCGGATGCTGAATGGTGTCCAACAGGCAATCGATGCAGCCGGTGTGCGCAAACATGCCTCCGCTGCCGGTCAAGCTCAACACGTCCTTCCTGACATCGCCGGCCTCGTCAACGTCATCGCACCTTCCTCACCAGCAGCAGCCGCTGTCGACGCCACAGCCAGCTTCTCTCTTTTCCGTTCTCACTGCCATGCCTCCACTCACCTACATGACGTCGGGCGTGACGGGGTCGCCTCCGTCGCTGTTCCCTTCGTCGTCGTCTCCCTCTTCGTCGGCGTCGTCGGCCCTCTCGTCGTCGTCGTCCCCGCCGTCGGTGGTCCAGGGCAGCCTGGGCATCAACTCGACGGCACCCATCATCATCTCCCCACCGTCGTCGCCCGGCATCATCTCGTTCGGCCCTGGCTTCGGCTGAATACCTGGCATTCCATCGAAACTGTACAGAAAAGAAGAGAAAATAATTTTCCAGACGTTTTCTCTTGCAAAGAAAGATTTTGTTTAGAGCCGGGTGGGCGATCAAGCGCATCTCTCGATTTCGATTGAAATTTTCAACGCGAGATGATGCAGGGTGGCGGCCAAGGGGGGCAGGGGCAACCGCCGAACGGGTGGTCCGCTGGGCAGCAAGCTGCGCTCCAACGCCAGCAACAGCAGCATGCGATCACCAAGAGCTACCTCGTGATTGCGCCCCACTGCCCGTGCTTCATGCCTGAGGTACGTACGAGCTCGAGCACGGGCGCCCGCCCACAAACAATCTTCTCCATCCGCCCCCTTTGTCTCCTTTTCTTTTTCTTTTTCTTTTTTAATACATTAAAAATTAATATTTCTTCTTGCAGTGTATGTGCACGGGGTGGAAGAACCCAAACCTGCTCGCCGAGGCCAAGATCAAGGAGGCCATGGCCAACAACCAGCCGGTGCCCCAGCTGGAGCGCAAGACCAGCTGCCGCGACTGCGGCCATGAGATCACGGATCACGGCAACCTGCTCTCGCTCGTCATGCCCGAGCTCAAGAGGCGCGTCATCCTCGCGCTCAAGATTAACAACATGATGCAGGTCCGCGATCGTGACCTCTCCCGCGAGATCGGGCTCCTTACAGAGTGCGTCGTCCCCATCCATCGACCTCACCCGATCCAACGCACTTGGCTGACACATTCTCGATTCTTCTTCTTCGCTATTCCCTCTGTGTGCCGTGTGTGTCGTGTGTGTGTCATGTGTGGTGCGTGCGTGTGTTGTGCGTGCGCCCAAACACGCAGGCAACTCAACCGAGTACCGCCGCCGCAGGCCCAGGGGCAGCCAGCACTCAACCCCAACGCGATGGGCATGCAGATGGCCCAGCAGGGAGGAATGCCGCCGGGTACATCTTCTCTCCCGCGTGTCAAGCTCGCACCGCCGTACTGATCGATGACGGCGTTGTGCTGGCTGCGCATCCCCGACCATTCTCAGGAATGAGCGGTGGAATGCCGATGGGCGGCGGCATGGGCGGAGGGATGCAGATGGGGGGAGGAATGGGCGGAGGAATGCAGATGGGCGGCATGGGCGGTCGCCACATGGGCGGTGGCATGCCTCCCGGCGGCATGGGGATGCCCCAAGACGGCAGCGGCATGCAGGGCATGGGCCCGAACCCCGCAGCTGCGGTACTACGCTCTCTCTCTCTCTCTCACACACACACGCCCACCTTTGGTCTCTCTTGCCACTTGCCCATGGGCGTGACTGGCCGACCGACTGACTTGTCGTTGTCGGCAGCATTACAACCAAACGCCTACATCGCCGCCCGGGGGCTACTTCCCTGGCCAGGACTCTGGTGGACCGCCCTTTGAGAAGCCCGTCATCTCGCAGGTGCCTAGTGTTTCATCGTATGCTTGACTCGAGCACGCATACAGCAAGCAACTGACCGCTGTGTGTCGTGTCGTGTGTGGTGCAGATTATGCGCAACTATGTGAACGCGTACAAGCTGATCCCGAAGATCAGCGAGGTGCAGAAGCAGAACATCGAGCGCATATCCCTGCTGCTCATCAACGCCATTGACAACCACCAGCTGCGACCGCCGCAAGACGACGATCCTCCGCACGACCCGCAATACGACCCCATGCTCGCCTACCAAAGGTCTTGATAACCAGCCCTCTCCCATCCCCGTGCGTGGCATAGGGAGACAGTTAGTTTCGTGCTGACTCACCCTTTGGTGTTGACAGGTGGCTGGCCTACTGCGACCCGACCAAGATCGGCAAGTACAAGACGTCGGAGGTCTTTGGGTTCCACATGCTGCGCGCCGTGTTCGCGGTTCGCTCTCCGCCCGCCTTCTCTCACGCACGCGACAGCCACGCGTGATACCTATTTTATATTAATATTATCTTGTGCGTCTGCAGCAAGTCAAAAACTCCTTTGTGCAGAGCAGCATGGGCCACAAGGAGATTCAATCTCTTCTGCCCTCTTTCGTGCGCAACCTGGAGAAGGTTAGCCCCCCTCTTCGTTCTTTGCGGTCTTCTTCGTTCTTCTTCGTTATTCACCGTCGTCATGGTCGATTCCCTCTTCTCGCTCCCTCCCCTCGAATCAGGAGCTGCACAAGGACGTGTCGAGCATTCTCGACGAGGGCCTCCTGCAGCGATTCGAGCAGTACCGCAACCGGTACCGTCAGCAGCAACAGCAGGGCATGATGGGCCAGATGCCCGGCGGCATGCAGCAGCACCCCATGGTACGCCTCCCTACGTTTCCCCAAACGCTGCGGCCCCGCAGCGTTGTGTGCCGAATGCGTGGTACTGTACTGACAGTGGCCACGGTGCAGATGGGACAGCAGTCGCCCACGGGTATGATGCCGCAGTCGCCCGTCGGATTCGCGGGATCGCAGCTTCAGTCCCCATCACAGCCCAGTGGTAACCACCACCAAGGAGCTCTTGGCGACTGACGACTGGACAAACTCACACTTGTCGTGTGCGTGTGTGCGTGTGTGCGTGTGCGTGTCGCAGAGGCAAGTGGTCAGGTGAAAAAGAAGCGGAAGCACAAGGAAGAGCCCTCCGTCGGCCTCAAGAAGAAGATTAAGATCGAACCTGTCGGTAGTCGTAGCTTGCCCACCATCCGTGACGAATGTACCCCTCTCTGTTGAGTACTCACCCAAAAAATTTGCCCGCACACCGCATTGCAGTGCCCCCGGATGACGGCGACACAACGCCAGGCGCGTGGATCATATCGAATGTGCCCAACGAAGTACGACACACGCAGCACGACACATGACACGACACACGACACACACACACATGCACACACACACACACACACACGACACACAGTCTTGGAGGCTAATCGACCACCAACCACAGAAAGAGCCGGGGCTGCTGTACTGGGGCCGATCGCGCATCTCGCTCGGGCCGGAGAAGAAGGAGGACGAGAAGGACAGCGAAGGCCGCGGCCGCGGTGGCAAGGGCAAGGCCAAGACCGGTACCATTCACCCCCTCTCTCCTGCAACGAAATGAAACGAAACAGGAATAACAGAATCGTAAACGAATTTCAATCTCTCGTGTCGTGTCGTGTGCCACGTCAGCAGCAACGACAGCGATCAAGGAGGAGGAGGACAGGAAGGAGGAGCCGAAGCCGCAGACGGCGACGTTCGAGTTCCGGGTGGTGGCCAACGACAACATCCGGCAGCACATGTTCTACCTGGTCGACCTCAAGAACATCTTCTCGCGCCAGCTCCCCAAGATGCCCCGCGAATACATCTCCCGCCTCGTCTTTGACAAGTACCCACTCCGCCCTCCCACCTTCCAGCTATGCAAGGAATTTACACGCATGCCTTGCATTCTTCTTCCTCCTCTTGTTCGTCATAGGAACCACCGTTCGCTGGTGTGTCTGCGCGACGGGAAGGTGATCGGCGGGATCTGCTTCCGCCCCTTCCCCGAGAACGGGTTCCTCGAGATCGCCTTCCTCGCCGTCTCCGTCGACTTCCAAATTCGAGTGCGCACCCACCACCATCATCATCACCCGGCGCTGTTCTTTTTCTCTTTCTCTTTCGTTTTCGTTTTCTTGCTCACGCGGCGCGCACATGGACAGGGCATCGGCAGGCACGTGCTGAACCACCTGAAGGAGTTTGCGAAGACGCAGCAGCTGTACTACTTCCTCACCTACGCCGACAACTACGCCATCGGCTTCTTCAAGAAGCTCGTACGCACACCCTTTTCTTTTCCTTTCCTTTTCTTCTTCTTTTCCTTCCTTTGTGCTTTGTTAGTGACGTAGTGTGGTGGGTGTGGGCATGGTGGTGGTGGGTTGTGGGGGTTTGCAGGGCTTCACGGAGGAGATCACGCTGGACAAGAAGCGATGGGTGGGGGTGATCAAGGACTACGACGCCGGCACGCCCATGGAGTGCGTCATCTCGCCCCTCATCCGCTACCTCGACCTCCCCGTCATCATCAAGCGGCAACGCGAGGTGCGCTACCACCCCTTTTTGTTTTGGCGAAGCCCCGCACACCAACCACCCAGCTACTGGCTCGCCGCACACGACTAACGCACACGACGCACACGCACACGCACACATTGCGCTCTCTCTCTCTCTCCAGGTGGTGCAGAGTGCGATCAAGAGCATCAGCAGCCTGTACGAGGTGGTGCGTCCGGGGCTCAACTTCCAGAGGAAGCTCAAGCGGATCAAGATCCAGGACATCCCCGGCATGAGTACGATCATCATCATCACCATCAACTCTTCTTCTTCTTCTTCTTCTTCTTCTTCTTCTTCTAACCTGCGAGGTCCGGTGGGTGGGAGCAGAGGAGTCGACGTGGCGGGCGACCGCGACCCCGCAGCAGGAGGAGGAGAACATCGAGTACTTGCACGAGGTACTCAAGCAGCAGCTCAAGTCCATCCAGGCCCATGCCTCCGCGTGGCCCTTCCTCAAGCCCGTCTCCCGTAAGGAGGCCCCGCACTACCACGAAATCATCAAGGACCCCATCGGTACCGCGACACACGCGACACACACACGCACGACACACGCACTCACATATAGCAAACGACAGATCTGGAGACGATGGAGAAGCGGCTGGCCGCGGGACAGTACTACATCACCCAGGACATCTTCATCGCCGACCTTCGGCGCATGTTCGCCAACTGCCGGTACGCCGCCCATTGCCAATTTTTCTCAATACGAAGCAATATATCCCATATATATTATAATATATTTCTCTATATATTTTGGTGGATATATTAATATATTGTCATTGTTTCAATTTACGTTGTGTCTAACATTTTCTTTTTCTTTTTCTTTTTTTTTGTGGGTCCAGGACGTACAACGCGCCGGAGACGGTGTACTACAAGTGCGCGGAGCAGCTGGACAAGTACATCGACGAGCTGTTCAACCTGCCGCCCGCCAAGAAGCGGCCCGTGGACTGATCGCGCGCACCCAATACCTCGTCCAGCGGTCATGGCTCGCGAGGACGAAGCTGTGCCTCTGCGATGGCCTACCCAGAGCCAGGCGCGTTGTGGTGTGTACATACAGTAAACGCGACGCGCATGGTCTTCTTGCTGGTGTGGGACATTGGTGGCTGGACCACAGACATCAAGCTGGTGCTCTTCCTGCGTGCGCATTGGCCAGATGACGTGTCAATTAAAGAAATAATGCATTTTCGTTTTTTTAAATCATTTTGCACAATAATGGACAACGCCAAGGAGGACTCTTCACTCGCTGCGCAGCTCTACGCGGCTGCCAAGGTGCACACGATCTCTTCTTTTTTCAATCAAATGCAAAATTGTGATTAAAGATTTGAATTCTAATGTTTTGAATGTGTGGCCAGGAGGGGGAGGTGGCGCGAGTGAAGGAGCTCGTGTCGGCGGGGGCCGGGCCGGACCAGCCCGTGACCACCGCGGGCGGTCGCGGTCGCCGGGGGCGCGGCGGCGAGACGGCCCTCGTGGGCGCCATCACTGCGGCCGTTGCCGACAACACGGCCGTGTTGGCCGCCCTGCTCGCCGCCGCGCCCACGCTCGACCAGGCGGCCAAGGACGAGGCCCTCCTCGCCGCTGCCAAGTACGGCCGGGCCGACTACATGCGTACACCTCCGCCTCTCCCGGCCCACCGTGTGTCGTGTCTCTCACCCGCGTGTGTCGTGCCATGCGTGTCGTGCCACACATGTCCTGTCGTGTCGTGTCGTGTCGTTGGTCGCGTGCGCTGGATCGTGATCGGCAGAGATGCTGCTGGCGGCCGGTGCGGATCCGAACGTGCGTGAGGCGGCCTACGGAAACACGCCGCTCATGCTGGCCGCCCTGCGGTTCGCCACCACTCTGGATCGCGTCGTCGCCTGCCCTTGGGCCACGCGTGCGCGTGGCTCGACCGACAGTACTGTCTGACTGACTGGGGGGGGGGCACAGGTCGTGCGCCGGCGCGGTCAAGGAGCTCATCGGTCGAGGGGCCGACGTCAACGCCCAGAATCGCCTGGGCGACACGGCTCTGCACAAGGTACCCCCCTCGAGCCCGATGACGACGACGACGACGATGGTGGCAGTGATGGCGATGATGGCGATGCTGATGGCGATGGGTTCATAAATGTGCAATCAGGCGGCGGCCGAACCCGGAGCCTCGACCCAATGCGTCGAACTGCTGTTGGCGTGTCCCACCATCAGCCTGGTGCTGGCCAACAACAACGTGCGGCGACACGACCAACGACACGACACGACACGACACGACACGACACGACACGACCAACGACACGACACGACACGACACGACACGACCAACGACACGACCAACGACACGCACCGTACAAGCTTCCTCTCACACGTGTGGTCTAGGGGCAAAGTGCGCTGTGCCGGGCGATCAACCGGGGCAACGTCGACGCGGTCCGGCTGCTGGTCCGAGCCGTCAACGGGCTCGAGCCCGATCACCAGAGAAGGGCCGAGATAGCCCGCGCGCTGCTGTGTGTGGCCAGGGAGGACCAGCAGCTGTCCGCCCTGCAGGCCATCCTGCAAGACGCCCCACCCGTGCGTGTGCCTCGCCCCATCGAAACCGGCGTTGGCGCTAACGTGTCGTGTGTGTCGTGTGTGTCGTGTGTCGTGTGTCGTGTCGTGTGTCGTGTCGTGTGTCGTGTCGTGTGTCGTGTCGTGTGCGGTCCGCAGGGCAGTGTGGCGCTGCGGGACGAGCTGGGCAATACTGCGCTCCACGTCGCCGGCGCTCGTTCGCCCGGGAACACCACTTCGAAGGCCGCACACGCGCAAGCCCTCATCGGTAGCCCAACCACGCACCACCGCACGCGCACCCACGCACACCCACGCACGCCCAGTCCTCACCCACGCACTGCGCACCGTTCGCAGAGCACGGCGCGGATGTGAACGCGACCAACGACGACGGCGAGACGCCGCTGCACACGAACGTGCAGCAGTCGGCATCGTACGAATTCCTGAAATGCCTCGTGGACCACGGGGCCGACGTCACCGCCCGCGACGCCGCCGGCCGCTCCGTGCTCCACCGCGCCCTGCTCGCCCACTCCCTCCCGGCCCTCAAGCTGCTCCTGTGTGACGTCAGCAATGCCGCGGCCGACACGATCGACGCCGGCCTGGTCGAGCTGACCGCCGACTCGCAGGGCGACTCGCTCCTCCACAAGCTGGCCCGCTCCGAGGAGTACGCGGCCGAGTGTCTGCCGCGCCTGGTCGAGCTTCTGGCGGCCCGCGGGGTGCAACCGTTGCCATGGAACCAACAGAACGGCCAGGGCTCGACCTGTTTGCACGTCGCCCTGCGACACCAGAACGCCGCCGCCGTGCGGTACCTGGTCGCGCTGCAGCAACCGGCGGGGGTCGACATCGAGGGCGTGCGCGACCAGGAGGGCCAGTCGGTGGTCGACCTGCTCCTGGCCGAGCTGGACCTCACCACCCTGCTCACGCTCGTCGAGCGGCGCGGCATGGGCTGGATGGACGCGCGCGTCAAGCAGGCCATCGTCGACGCGCGCGACCAGGACTCTGGTCACTCGCTCCTGCACAAGGCCGTCGTCAGCGGCTCGCTCGAAGGTACCCATTTGTGTGTCGTGTCGTGTCGTTGGTCGTGTCATGTCGTGCGTGTCGTGTCGTTGGTCGTGTCGTGTGTCGTGTGTCGTGTGTCGTGTGTCGTGTGTCGTGCGTGTCGTATGTCGTTCTCACGTCGGTGAACGATTGGAACTCGGCCAAGGGGTGACATTGTGTCTCGAGCTCGGGTTTGACGTCAACCAGGCCGTGGCTTCGGAGTTTGTCGATGCCTACAGCACCGGCGGGACTCCGTTGCATCTGGCGGTCGAACACGACCACGAACCCATCGTGCGCCACCTGCTGACCCACGGTACACCACACGACACACGACACACACGCACCACACACACACACACACACACGCCACACACGCCACACACACACGCCACACAGTCCATTGAAGGGTAATTGAAGCGTAACACAACAACAGGCGCCCAGGTGAATAGCCAGGAGGACTACCACAGGAACGCCCCGTTGCACGCCGCCGCGCGCGAGGCGCGGATCTCGCTCCTGCAGTTGCTTCTCGCCTCGGGCGCCGATCCGACCATCACGAACCGGCACGACGAGCGCGCGTTTGACCTCACCGAGAGCCCCGAGTGCGCGACCCTGCTGACCCACAGCGCCGGCAACAGGCGACAAGAAGAAGACTGAGTCGTGTTCGGCCCAACGTTGTTTGGTTTTTGGAGAGCTCAACCGAAAAGCGCTTCGGCTCCTTTTTTGGGCCAGGGGGCCTCCCAGTACGGTAGTTGTTGCGGGTCAACCAACACACCCGGCCCTCGGGTGATCTTCCCCATTTTCGCCGCTTATTCTAGGGGGCAGGGCGTGGCCCGCTGCATTTGGAGGGGGCACTGTACCATTTGTGGTGGGTAACTTATGCCAGTCAAGAAGAGGCATGACCAACCTGGGTGAGTCTCTGGTATTCGCACACCGCCGTTGTCCTCTCTCTTGTTGTGTAGAGAAGAAGAAGGAAAAGGAGAGAATCTGGTCCTACTCCACTTCTCAAGAAGGTACAGAGGCAGAGTGAGAGAGAAGAAAGCAAAGCTAAGCCCCGAGAGAAGCCTGTTGTAGAAATAGGAGAGAGAGATCAAGAGAAAAAACAGGGATGATGGTTCGATTTCCCTGTATCTTGGTTGCCCTCCTGGGCTTCCTGTGCCTGGCCTCCGCCATGGACTTTCAGGTTCGCCTTCCTCATCGACCAGAACGTCTCTGGCCAGATGATGTTTGGGTTTGCAGGGAACCGATGACTAAGTGCTTCCTGTTCTGGATGCGGGCGCGCAGGCCACCGACTCGGCGTCCCTTGCGAGGGCCATCGCCTCGGCCAACAAGCTCACGGGCGCGCACACCATCACAATCGGGGATGGCCGCCCGAACTTCCAGCTCCTCCTGGAATCCGACCTGCCTGCCATCACCCGGTCGGTGCGGTTCACCTCGACCTCCACCATCATCCGCGGAAACAACAATGTCGGACTGCGCTTCAGTGCTGGTACGCCCTCCCCCAGTCCCACTATCTCTCCCCCCCCAGTAGGGGAGGTTGATGATGGATTTCAGGCTAAATGGGAATTTCTGTTGTCTGCTGGTGTAGGCGAGAGTTCCGTGACTGGGATCCACTTCCAGGGCTTCTCGCTCGCCGCGGTTGTGGTGGAGGGCGGTCAAGTTACCGTGGAGGGCAACACGTTCGACTCTGCCGTACGCTTTCCGCCCCCCCCCCTCTTGATTGGTGAGGCTGGTGTTGACGACATATTGACGATATATTGACGACATCTGATGACATCTTGCTGTTGTCGTGAGAACAGTCCGACGTCATTGGCCAGTATGGCGTCCAAGTCAAGGGCGGCTCCGCCACCATCAGTAAGGTGTGATAACCAGACTTTTGGCCCTAACATGTTCATTCAACTGAAATATGTCGGTGGTCCCCAATGCAGAACGTGTTCCACGCGAACGCGGTCGGCGTGATGATCGAGGCCGAGGCCATGAGCTGCCTCGTGGAGTCGAACCAGATCACCGCCGGCGGTGAGGGCATCCGCGTTACGGGCCACCCGGACGTTGATGCGGAACACCGCATCCAGAACAACAAAATCAGCGATTGCGGCCACGAGGCCATCCTCATCGATGCCCCTGCCAAGATGACCATCGACGGCAACAACATCGTACGATGATCCTGGTTACTGGGATTTTTCCTACCTTCTCGGTCGATTCTCACATTCTGGTACGTCGTCTCTGCGTGAAGGGTTCCAACGTGGGCGTAGGCATTGAAGCCGTGCTCAAGGAGGGCAGCTCCATCACCAACAACTTTGTACATGGTACGATGACCTTCCCCCTCTCACCTGATGCTTCATCTTGCCTGCTGCCTGCCAGCTCGGAGCGGACTGGGTACTCGCACGCACACTCACACTCACATACATTACAGGAAGCCAGGACTCTGGTATCATCCTGCGTGGCCCTGTTTCCGGTTGCCCCGCCACGGTGCTGGTGGCGAGCAACATCATCGGCGTGTCGCCCGCCCTGCTCAGCGACCGCAACAAGGGTACGCAGCCTTGATGATTTCTTTTCGCATTTTCTTTTTCTCTCTGCTTTTCACGTGTTGGGCTTTGGCTTACGTGCGCCAACTTGTGGAATGATGGGTTCGAACACGACCAGGCCACGGCATCTTCAGTTCCGTGCCCGTGACCTTGTTCAACAACACCATCGGCGGTACCCACGCCCCCCCCAAAAGATTAGTTCACCTCGCCCTCTTGTCGACACAAAAGTTCTAAACCGCGGCACAAAACGCGCAGGGAGCGGTCAGTGGGGCATCATGCTGAGCAGGGAGCCCGATGCATGCCCCACGACGTGCAACATCTATGGTTCGTGATCACATGACCCCAGACTCCCGCGATCACCTACGGGTGTTGCGGGTGGCTGACTCGCACACACACAGGCAACCAGGTGGGCGCTTCGCGTTCGCTGAACAAGTGGTGGTTGAAGAACATGGCGGGCGGCTTGCGCGCCCACAACATGCACATCGAGACCCAAGGCCCCCATGGAGAGCAGCATCGTACGTGTAACCCCCGATGCGAGCAAGAATGTGCTGAGTTGCCAATCGTCTCACGACACGACACGCACACGCACACGCACACGCACACGCACACGCACACGCACACGCACACGCACACGCACACGCACACGCACACGCACACGCACACGCACACGCACACGCACACGACACGACACGACACACACGTGAACGCACAACCACGTCCCTAACAATACGACAGTCAACATCTTCGCCAACAACGGCGGCGACAGAGGAATCTTTATCGACGGTGCCCATGGTCACGTCATCACCAACAACTGGGTTGGTTGGGACGGCGCCAACGTACGTCAGCCCAGCACCAGCGCGCTGCGCAGCACTGTGCCGCATTGAATTGGACGGGATCGTTCATGGCCGGCTCACAACCCACTCTTCTTCTTCTTCGTCGTCATCATCATCGTCATCTTCGCGTTTCTCCAACAGCTGCTGGCCGGACATCCCGGGCAGGGCATCATGCTGGCCAACACCGACGGTGTGCTGGTCTCGAACAACGTCGTGGTGGCCAGCGGTGACGGAATCTACGTCGACAATGTGCCCAACGCGACCATCCGCAACAACAAGCTGGGCGTGACTGCCACCATGTAAGCCCCCCCCATCCCCCCCCCAACACTTGTTGTCCCCTCAGGCCAAGCTCTGTTATGTATGCGATGCAACACCGCCGCTGTACAAGCCCGCCGCTGACCTCCGGCCGCGTTTCCCGCCACCGCCACACACCAACCAAGGTCGAGCCATGAGAACACGATCAACAGGTGCGGCATCAAGGTCAACGCGCCCGTCTGGAACGCTACCTACGTGGCTTTCATCACGGACAACGTGATTTCGTGGAGCAAGGAGTCCTCGATCTCCGTCACCGGTGGAGGCGCGCACTCCGTCACCGGCAACACCCTCGTCGAGCCCACCGGCGTCGTGGTACGTCGTGCCATTTTCTTTTCTTTTCTTTTCTTTTCTTTTCTTTTCTTTTCTTTTCTTTTCTTTTCTTTTCGGGTGTCTAACGACTGTGGCGGGAATGAATGCACAACAGAACATGGAGCACGTGTTCGGCATCAAGCTCGAGTATGTGGACAACGTGATGGTCAGCGACAACGTCATGGACGCGCGCCACGTCGACATCTACACCAACTACGCCCGCGGCGTGCTGCTCCGTAGCAACAGCGCACCGATCACGGTACGGCGAGCCGCGAGCGCTCAATTCTTTTCTTTTGGGCCAGCCGCTGCACCAGATATCAGATATCTGTCGACACAACGTTGTGGTGGCTGACGTGGCACCACTTTGGGGGAGGGGGCGCTTGATGCAGGAATACGTGATGCCGGAGAGGGCCGTCTGTTTCTCCGATTCGCCCTCGCCCAGTCCGACGCCGTCTACGACGCCCACCAACACTCCCACGCCGACGACCACGCCCACGCAGTCGCCGTCGCCCAGCGCGTCGCCGTCACCGGTGCTCAGCATTGCCCGATGGACCTACTCGGAGGTCACGGGAGTCAACACCTCCCCCATACCCCTCCCGCTCGCCGCTTCGGTCGGCTCGGGCAACATGAACACCGACTGGACCGACGTGAACCAGATTGTCTACAGCTCGCGCAGTGGGGCCTTCAATTGCGAGGTCAGAGGTTCAGCCAACAACGGGCGCTACCTGTCCTTCACCTTTGACTCGCGGGGCTACCAGCGCATCGTGCTCAGCTTCGAGGTCAGGTGGACCGCCAGCGGCTTCACCACGATCGATGTGCAGACCTCGACCGACGGTACCAACTACGCCTCCCGCTTCACCACCAGCGTGACCACCACGGGCACATACTTCGGGATCACCGCCGATCTCAGGAGCCGCAGCGAGCTGGACAACGTGGCCGCGGCCCAGGTGCGGCTGGTCTTCACCGGGGCCACCAGCACCACGGGGCAGACGCGAATCGACACCATCGCGTTCGGTGGCGAGCTTCTCCCGTCGTCGTCGCCTACGGCATCGCCATCCAACTCGCCCGCGGCATCGCCATCCAGCTCGCCCGCGGCATCGCCATCCAGCTCGCCCGCGGCATC
>CDFJ01224104.1:21587-32287 GCA_000826505.1 Acanthamoeba pearcei
CACCGGCGGCTTCGCCGTCCAACTCGCCGGCGGCTTCGCCCTCCAACTCGGCGTCGCCCTCTAACTCAGCGTCGCCGTCCAACTCGCCGTCGCCTTCCAACTCGCCGTCGCCCTCCAACTCGCCCGCGGCATCGCCTTCTAACTCGGCCGCGGCATCACCGTCCAACTCGGCATCGCCCTCTAGCTCGCCGTCTCCATCTGCTTCGCCGTCGCCGTCCAACTCACCGGCGGCTTCGCCGTCCAACTCGCCGGCGGCTTCGCCCTCCAACTCGGCGTCGCCCTCTAGCTCGCCGTTGCCTTCCCTCTCGGCCACCCCGTCACCGTCCAGCACGCCATCGTCGTCCCGCACGCCGTCGCCCTCCAACACGCCGTCGCCGTCCAGCACGCCGTCGCCCTCCAACACGCCAACGTCGTCGCCCACGCCGTCTCCGTCTAACACGCCTACGCCGTCGCCATCCAATTCGCCCGGACCGTCGCCCTCGGCCTCGGTCTCGGTCTCGCCCTCGTCCTCGCCTTCGCCCTCGCCCGCTGGCCCCGTCACGCACTCGGCCTTATGGCGAAGCAGCATGGCGCGCAACCAGGCGCCCAACACCGTGTTCGATCTGACCGACGTGATGGCCATGACCGTGTCCGTCGGGGCGAGCGGCTTCGCCCGCACGGTCAACATCGAGATCGGACCGCTCAGCGTGCTCCTCGCGCAGTTCAACACGACCGTCACCACCACGTCGGGCACCGTCGCCCTCGGATCCACCACCGACGACAACTGGATCACCGTCACCGTCGACTCGCTCCCGGCCAACACGCGCGCCAACATCACCTTCTTCGTCACCGCCGCGAGCGGCTCCGACCTGGCCACCAACCTGTGCGGCACGATGGTGGACGTCTACTACCCGCACGTCAGCGTCTCGTCGCAGACCAGCACCAGCACCTACGAACTCGACCGCGCCCGCGTGGCCTCGGGCAACTTTGTCAACTTCAACAACACCTGCTCCGGCCGCCCGGCTCGGTCGACCACGGAAAAGAGCGCCGCGCTGCTCAGCCAGGCCGCCGTGGTCACCTCGGCCCGCTCCGCCAGCACCACGCTCGACAACGCCGACCTCCGCAGCGCTGCGGCGTCCACGCCCGGCGACATGCTCACCGCCATCGCCTTCACCGGCGCCTACGAGCACAGCCTCGGCAACACGTGGCCGGCCGACACCGCCGCCACGACCGCGCTCAAGGACTTCATCGTCGCAGCCGAGTTCTTCGACGTGGCGACCTACCCGTGCCCCGTCATCCAGTCGTTCTATGTCTACCGCTCGGCCGGCGCGGTGAGCCGCGCGACCTTTGAGACAGCGGCGTCGGCCGCGCTGGTGGCCCAGAACACGGCCTTCAACATGTGGGTCGGCGGACTGGTCGGCACGGCCAACACCGCCTCCGTCGCCAACATCGTGGGCTACCACTATGGCATGGCCATCATGCTGGCCAACGATTGCTCAACTTAGGCCGCCTCTCTTCGACTCCATCATCAGCAACAACAACAACAACGATGTTGTTGTTGTGCTCACTTCTTCATTGATGTTTTTTTTCCTCATTTTTCACAGCTTCTCTTTTCAATACACTTTTTGTTTATTTATTTTATGTTTTTGGCCACTCGCAAACAAGAAGGTGACGTGGCGGCATCTGGTTGGACCGTTTATGATGTGACATTCCGGCGATTCAACCACCCACCGCGCACCAAAATTTCCTCCGAACGACCACCCGCCAGTGTACCGCCCGGCGCACAGCGAGACCACCGGCAAGCCACGTCAGCTCTCCCCTCTCTTCTTCTTCTTTTACGTTGCTTCGCACCAACACTCAATCTACACTCCCCAATCTATCGATTTGTTTTTAACCACTGCTACCTCCACATCATCGTCATCATCTTCAACCTCAACCCCAACACAAACACAAGAAGAACAACAACAACAAGAAAGAAAGAAGATGTCGGCCGGAGTGAAGGTCATGGCGGTGCTGGTGATGGTGGTGGCCGTGCTGCTGGGGTCGCTCGTGCTCCACGCGCAGAAGCTCACCGACGAGCAGCGACGACAGCACGAGGCCAAGCCCATCTGGGAGCGCGTGCGGGACAGCGTGACTTCGGTGGGCCGCGACATTGGCAACTCCATTCGCGAGGGCATCGAGGCCCGCAAGCAGGCCCGCGTCGTAGAGACCACCACCACGGCCAAGGTGGGCAAGGTGCCGACGACCAAGGAGATGAAGGCCGACCTGAAGGGCACCGTGGCCGCCGGCCAGGAGAAGGCCCGCGAGGTCGTCGAGAAGGCCGACGAGGTCCGCTGCGCCACCTGCGAGAAGGTCGACCAGGCCCGCCAGGCCGGTACGCTCACCCACACACAAAACGAAACGAAACGAAACAAATAGCGAAAACGAAACGCAAATGAAACAAAAACACAAAATGGACGAATGGCTGACGAGGCTCTACACGGGTGCAGTCAAGGAGGGCGTGAAGGAGGGCGCCAAGGAAGTCAAGGAGGCTGCGGCCGCGGCTGGCGAGACGGTGAAGGAGGGCGTCAAGGAGGGCGTGCAGGCCGCCCGCGACACGGCCTCGACGGTGGCGGCCAAGGCCGAGCACAAGGTCGAGCAGGTGCGCGAGGCCGCGGCCCAGGCGGCCGGCAAGGTCGAGGACACTGTCAAGGCCGGCGTTGAGAAGGCGCGTGACGTGGCTGCCGACGTGGCACACAAGGCCGCCGAGACCGCCCACCAGGCCCGCGACGCTGCCGTCAAGGCCGCCGTCAACGCCGGCGAGGCCGTCAAGGAGAAGGCCCACGAGGCCCGCGACGCCGCCTCCAAGGTCAAGGCCGACGTCGAGGAAAAGGCCCGCGAGGCCCGCGACGCAACGGTCCACGCCGGCGAGAAGGCGGCCGCCAAGGCCCGCGAGGTCAAGGCCACCGCCGAGGAAAAGGCCCGCGAGGTCAAGGCCGCGACGGTCAACGCCGGCGAGAAGGCGGCCTCCAAGGCCCGTGAGGTCAAGGCTGGCGTTGAGGAAAAGGCCCGTGAGGCCAAGGCCGCGACGGTCAACGCCGGCGAAAAGGTAAAGGTCAACGCCGAGGAAAAGGCCCGCGAGGTCAAGGCCGCGACGGTCAACGCCGGCGAGAAGGTGGCCGACAAGGCGCGCGAGGCTAAGGCCGAGGTTAAGGCCGGCGCCCGCGAGGCCCAGGCCAAGGTCGAGAACGCGGCCGAGGGCGTCAAGGCCGGCGTGCAGGAGACGGCCCAGCAGGCGCGCGCAGCCGTGAAGAACGCCGAGGCCGACGCTCGCGGTAAGCAGCCCAACTAAGCCGCCGCCGCCGCCAGCTTGCATCGCACGCGGTGGGGAGTGCTTGCGAACCAATCAACAATCAATCATCAATAAACTGCATTATCGCTAATCAGTCGCGTGTGTGTCGTGTCGTGTCGTGTGCGGCGTTTGGGGGGGGGGCAGCGGCTGGTCGTGCGGCCGAGGAGCTGATGGGCGAGGAGGCCCGGCCGCTGCGGGACAAGGTGGCCAAGCTGAAGGCCGAGGTGGAGGCCATGGGCGAGCAAGAGGCGGAGAGGGCGGGGGAGGAGGCGGTCGGCGAACCCTACGAAGCCGAGGCCGAGGCTGAGGCCGAGGAGGTGGTGGTGGGCGAGGCCAAGGCCGGGGGCGTGCGCGGGGCCTGGGAGAAGGCCAAGCAGAAGATGCAGCAGGTGGGCAAGAATGTGAAGCACGCCGTGGCGGGGGCCAGGGACAAGGTCGTCGAGGCCGGGCGTGAGGCCAGCGAGGAGCTCCAGCACGACGTCCACGTCGTCCTCCACGGTAGGCGCCAGCTTCGACATTACTCAGATTCCCCTCTGGTGCCAATGTCTGATGACCTGTGTACGGTGGCGTGTGCGGTGGGGTGACGACAGAGGCGCGTGAGGCGTACAATCAGGCGAAGGTGCGTGCGATGCAGGCCATGAACAAGGCCACGCAGCTGCTCAAGAGGGCCGGTGAGGGCCTGTCCAGCCCCGTGAGGGAGAGCGCCGTGGTGAGCATGCGCGAGGCCCTCCACTACGCCGAGGAGGCCGAGCGCCACGCCAAGCAGCGCCTCGACCACCTGCGCGCCATGAGCCGCGACCAGTACGATCGCACCAAGGTAACGACTACCACCACTCCCCACTCCTCGCCCAACCTTCACAATTTGATCGGTCTTCGTCATTCATCGCAGCCGGCCGTGGGAGCGCTGAGCTACGAGCGTGCACTGAAGGAGGCCGACGATGCCTACGTCTTCATCGCCCGCATGAAGAACTCCATCACTCGTACGCGCACTCACCCAGCATACCCCCCACGCCCTGGTTCATCGTTGGCTGACCATGACGCCTTCCTACTCGTTTTGTGTGGTGGACACACGACGAACAGAGCAAATCGCGAAGAAGGGAGCCGGCCACGAGGAGGCCGCCTGGACCTGGGGCGAGACCGCCAAGGACGACCTCCTCCGCCCCGGCGCTGCCGACCAGCCCCACGTCATCGCCGCCTAAAACAATGACCAACAAGAAGAAGAAAGTAGTGAAGAAGAAGAAGAAGATGGAGAAGATGATCATTGTTGGTGGGGGTTTCAAGAAGATATCACCCTTCCTCTATACACCTGGCACTGATTGAAGAAGCACACTTGTTAATCGCGCTCAGCAATCTCGGTGAGGTGGCGATCGACCTCGTCGTCGGAGAGCCTCCTGAACCGAGGGCTGTCGGTCGTGACGACGCCCACCTCGATATCCGACGCCTTGAAATCCTCGCCCAGCACCGTCTGCAGCGCGTTGATCGCCATCTGTGTGCGTGTGCGGTGGTGGGTGTGCGTGTGCGGTGTTGAGTGTCTTCGCGGACGCATTCGGGAGTGCGTGCGGGTTGAGGAACAACTGATGTTACCTTGATCGTCTTGTCCGTGTCGAGCTTGGGGTCGGTCTTGAACTTCTTCTCGAGGAAGTTGCGGGCCTCCTGCTCCTTGTGGCCGGCGCCGGTGGCCTTGAACCCGGCGTACGAACCGGCCGGGTCGCACTTGTACAGCTGAGGACCCTCCTCCTCGTCGATGCTGATCAGCATCATCGCTGGATCACGCGGCACCACACGACCCACCGTGAGCCCACGTACAGCCAGCCCAAGCCAGCCCAGCCCAGGCCAGGCCAGGCCAGGCCAAAGGTCGCTCACGCTACACACCACTTACGCTACACGTGGGCGTAGCGAGTAGCGACTGCTCAAGGGGGAGGCGTACAGACACCGAGCGGGCGCATGTAGGCGTGCTGGGTGTAGATCTGAGCAATATCGGCCATCCGCTTGGCCAGGTAGGACACGGGGATGTCATAGCCGAACTTGTGGGCGAAATCAGCAGCCTCCTTCCTGGCACGCTGCACCTGCGATCGAGCGTCGGCTGCACAGACCCGCATCCATCCATTCACCTTAATGGTGAGCCGATGTGGCGCAAAACGCAGTGCATTCGATTAGAGAGGGGGGCGCGCGCACCGATCATGCCAGTCATGACGCAGCCAATGGTGGGGGTGATGTTGAACAGGTGTGTCACAGAAGTGGGGTCCACGAGCTTCTCCTGTGTAGGGCAATGGCAAAGATGAGATCGACGAGGATTTTGCACCATCTTGGGAGGGCGAAACGCACGGGCACTTTCTTCTGTGTAATGACGCAGCAGCTGTCTGCGCCCCTGATGCCCAGCGATGTGAGGTTCTCAGTCTTGATGGCCTTGAAGGCATACTCTGTTGAAGAGCAAGTGAGATGCGATTCCAGTGAGCCAATTTGATAAGATGATGTTGTAGATCTGCACAATGGCCGAGGGGCGGGCACGAACCGACTTGGTACAGGCGCCCCTCAGGCGAGAAGATGGTGATGTGACGATCGTAGCCGGCGGATCTGCTCATTGTGCCCTTCCTTTCGTTCTAGTACTCTTTCGATTTGATCTCTGCGCCGTACGCGCGTGTTGTTCGACTTCGCAGCTCACCGCCAGCCACACCTTCGCTGGGCCACTTCGTTCAAGGAAATTGATAGGAAAATATATTTCTTTTCTTTTACACGTATGCACGCGTCAGCATTTATATGTAATAAATTATCTACGGAAAAACGAGGAAACAACTGAACAACGCGCAAACTATGGACCACAACGAAGTGAACCTGCTGGCGCTCCTCGATAGCGACCTCGATACGGACGCATTGGTCTTTGCTACACGGACCCCCTCCCCGCTGGCCGAACTATGCAGCCGCACCATCGTCGACCAGGCCGACGCCGTCTTTGCCTCAGTGATGGCCGACGACGGCGGCGGCGGTGGCGATGGCGAAGGCCTGCTGCTCCCCGAGGAGCTGGCCGACGAGGTGATGGTCACCCTGTCGGCCCGGCGGCTGTGGACCAACGAGCTTCTCGCCTTCGCGCTCCGGAGGCTGTGCCGGGGCGTGGTCGAGCTGTCGGGCCAGCCCTACCGGCTGACGCGGCTCGGCGCCATGCTCGGCTGGCCGCACGGGCCGACCAACCTTCGCCGCGTCAGCCTCCACCGCATGAGCCTGGCCTTCCAGTTCGAGCTGCGCGGGCAGCCGCTACTCGAGGAGCTCGAGCTCGTGGACACGGCCGTCACCCGGCTCGTGCTGGCCGACTGCCCGCGGCTCCGCCAGCTCCAGGTCCAGTCGCGCGGCCTCGAGTCCCTCTGCATCGACGACCGCTGTGCGGCCATCGAGGCCTTTGACGTGACCTCCCTGCGACCCGTACGTGCTTGCCATTCTTTTGTGTAAGAATGCGCTGCTGACGTCAGCGCCGCTTGGCCGAGGCAGGTGGATGAGGCGGTGGCGCGGGTGGTGGCCAGCTGTCCCAACCTGCGCGTGCTCAGGAGCTGCGTGCAGCGGCCCGACCACTGGTCGCGACCCCTGCGCAGGCAGGAGAGGCCGCGCGAGGTGGTGCGTGTGGAGCTGGAGGGCCGCGAGTCGCAGCTCGAGGAGCTGGCGCTGCACCGAAGCGAGATCGGTGCCCTCCTCCTGACCGGCGGCTGCCCCCGCCTGACGCAGCTCGAACTGCGCGACTGCGGCCGGCTGCGCGCGATCCACGTCACCGCCGCCAGCGCCCTCACTCACATCGAGATGTCCAACATCAACAACGACACGGACGACGGCGTAGACGAAGGCGACGATCGTGATGATGATCATCATCATCCCGACCTCCAGCCCGAGCCGTTCGTCAGCGTCGAGAACGCGTCGAATCTGATCGAACTCGAGATGCGCGACGTCAACGCCCACTACGCCGAGTCGCTGTTGGCGCGCTTGCCGGCCGCCCAGACGGTCTGCATGGTCAACCGCCGGCCCGGCGCCATCGAGCCGCGGGCCAGCCGAGTCGCGCAGCTGCTCCAGCGCGTCGGGGCCGCCAAGCTCCGGTGGCTCAGCGTCGAACTCACCGGCCCGGTCGACGACTTCGTGCTGGACCAAGCGAACGCGCTGCCGGCCCTCAAGCTTCTGTCGCTCGCCGGCCGGCCGCTGCGTAACGTGACGCTGGCCAACCTGCGGGGCCTGGCCTGCCTGCGGCTGGCGGACCACGAGCGCTGGTCGGCGATGGGTGACGTCAGCAGCGATGACGTCATCACCGACGGGCGCGTGTCGATCGAGGTGACGCACCTGTTCGTCCTCAAGCTGGACTCCGTGCGGGTGCGCGAGCTGCGCCTGGCCTGCCCGCGGCTCCACTCACTCGAGCTCTGGGGCACCCGCCTCCCTCCGCCGGCCGAGCTCGAGCGCTGGCGCACAGATCTGCCCCAACTGGCAGTGGTCCAGTTTGCAGGCATGTCGGGCGCCGACGCCAGCCAGGCCTTCCCGCAGGCCGCGTTCGTCCGGCCGGCCAACGGACCACCGCAGTGGGGCCGTACCGTCAGGGCCCTGCAGCACCTCGGTGGCGGATTCGCCCAAGAGCGGGAGTTCAGCTGAGAAGGTGGCCCCGACATCCTCATTTTCCTGTTTGCTGAACAATGCGCCTCGTGTGGGGGGGGTGCCGAAAAACGAAAGCGAAAAGTAAAAAGGAAAAAAGAATAAAGAGGCGAAAAGAGCGACGAGTAGAGGTGATACGACTCAAATCAAAGTAGAGGCCCACAAGTCGCATCCACAGCAGCAGCAGCAGCAGCAGCCGCCTGTGGCGTGGCAAGCGGTGAAGCAACAACTGCACTTCTATAGCCAGCACCACCAGCAGCAGCTTGTCGTTCGAGAATGCAGTCGAGCAAGGTCTCGGAAGGAGGAAGCAGGAAGACACGGTCGGAGGGTGGAGGAGGAGGGCTGCAGCTGGCGAGGATGGTGGACAACCGGGAGTGCGCCGACGTCGAGTTTCTCGCGGGCAAGGAAGCCACGCCTGTCTACGCCTCCAAGGTCATCCTCATCGCGCGCTCGCCCGTGTTCGAGGCTCTACTCAACGGGAGCTTCCGCGAAGGCCTGCCCCACGACTCCTCGGTGGTGTCCAGCTCGACGTCGGCCTCCTCCTCCCTTCCACCGGTGTTCTGGCGCAGCGTGTCGGTGCCGGATCTGGAGCCGCGCACCATGCGCCACCTGCTCCACTGGTGCTACACCGACGCTCTACACCCCGAGCTGATCCCCGACGACGACGACAACAACGACGATGACGACGCGGCTCCAAACCAGCTCCAGCGCGACCTGGTGCAGCTCTATGCCGCGGCAGATCTCTACATGCTCACTGAATGCTGCACCGTTGCGGCCGAGAAGCTGAGGGAAGTGTTCCGCAACGACGACTCGAGGGTTCTGGCGACATTCGAGCTGGCGCTGGGCATCGCGCCCACGTTGGCGATGAGCGTGTGTCTGAAGGCCATCAGCGCCCGTGCCTACCGTCATTTGGGCAAGCGCGTCCAGCCCAAGGTCGAGCAGCAGTGGCTCCACTTGTCGCTGGCTGCTGCCAAAGAGCTTCTTGCCGCAGACCTCGAGGGGATCAAGGAGGTCGACTTGTTCCGCGCCATCGAGAGGCGCCACCAGCACCATCTCCGGGTCTCCGACGAAGACGACCAGGCGGGCGCCTCCATGTCGAGCGAATCGGCCGTCGAGAAGGTGGCCAGCCTGGTCGGGCTCATCAACACACGCCTGATGAGCACCGACGAGATCAGGGAGGTGGTCGAGCCGAGCGGCCTCTTCTCGACGGAGCAGCTCACGAATGCCTACCGGCGGGCTGCCCGCAGCCATCGCTTCGTCGTCCCCGCCCTTGACTTGACCCCGAGAGTCGAGTTCTACGATCGAGTCGCGCAGGGCAAGGTCACCTGGCGCGTCTGTGTGTCTCAAGGCGACACCGCAAGCTTCTACAAGATCTGGTTCATCGTCGAGCCGAGGAAGAACGTTGCCCTGTCGGGCCAGGTCTCGCTCAAGGGCATCTCCCTGACCGTCTTCCTCAACCGACGCTGCATCAAGCAAGAGACCTGGAATGCCATCCCCGGCCGCGTGGTCACAGCCATCGAGGTGGACTATACGATCTATGCACGTCTGACGATCTTGGTTCGCGTGCCGGCCACCGCCCTGAAGGAAGTCAAGGAGTAAACCTTGTGCCGCTTGTTATTGGCCTCTACTGTTCCTGCGATTACATTGTCCGCCCCAGGCGCCAAGTTCTGCACAGGTGGGTGTAGGAGGAAGGAAGGGGGGGGGGTCTCCTCCTTCACAACGATGTCGTTGAGGTTGCAGTTGTTATGTGTTGGATAGGTTCGGGGCCCTTCGGCCACGTTGGTGCCTAGCGTGGCTTCCTCCACCTGCCTCGGATCGAGGATACCCAGCCATTCCTGCCTCCACGAAAAACCAGTCCAGGTGGCTCGCCCAAACGAGGTGGCCGTGCAAGTCGCGCAGCTGCCTGTGTGCTTCGGCGGCTCGGGCGACTTGGGGACAGCTGGCCGTCGCTGGGTCGCGTATCGCTTGGCAGATAGCACCAGTCGCCAGCACCGATTCCATCAGCCCCCGAACAACGGCATCGCTTTCAAGCACCTCGCGAGCGACCGCACGCAACGCGTCTCTTTGCTCCTCCAGTCCGACCCACGACTTCCATCTCCTCCTTGTGGCGTTCTGTTTTTTGGTGCTGTTGGCCTTCAGCTCCGCGGTCTGTCGAGGACGCAAGGTCCGCTGGACGAGGGGAGTCTTCTTGCTGGTCGTGGAACTCGTCGAGGCGTGGCTTGTCTTGATCATCTTGCGGGAGTGGAGTTGGTTTTTGGAAGAGGGTGGGGGGTGGGTTGTTGGGTTTTGTCTCCTCCACCCCATTTCTTCGAATAAAAAAATCGACGGCCTGTTTTTGCCTTGCGATTTGGGAAGTTGCACGTCAAACAATTTGGTGGGCAACTTCCCCATGGGGGGAGGGGTAGCTGCATGGGGGGTAAACTGCTCTTTTAGATGCTGAGGAGGCTTCGAAAGGTTTCAAAGGCCAGGAAGGTGGCTGCATTGACGGGGAACGCCCGCACAAGACACTAGACGCGCGCGCGACGCATAAAGAGGGTGTGAGCAGTTAGTGCAAGCCCGGAAGGAGAGAAGAGGGTAGGGCAGTACGGCAGAGAAGCCTCGCCAGAAGCCGCGGTAGCCTTCGGTGGCGTGGATCTGCCGCACGCAATCCAGCACGCCGCGGTATCGCCGCTGCGAAGGATCCGGATGGTCCGTTTGAACCCGTGACTTGATCTGTGTCGTGTGTCGTGTGTCGTGTGTCGTGTGTCGTGTGTCGTGTGTCGTGTGTCGTGTGTCG